>VDFB02257156.1:0-32916 GCA_007258455.2 Sequoia sempervirens | reverse complement strand
TTTCAATTTGGTCACTGTGAATGCATCTTAACAGGACACCATTCAGATCTTTCTTAAAAAGAACATTATTTACCATCACATATGGTATAGACTGCAATCTGAAGTATCTCCTTTGAGCTCTGTTTAATCCCAATGGGCATTCACCAGTTTATAAGAAATGGGTCATATCCTGCACCCAATTGGTTGTCCCTATGTGCGCATTATCTTGGGCATTTTGAAGTTCATTTGTATTGGCAAGGATAACATCCTTTTTGAGTTTACCTTCACCATTTGACACTATAGCGAGGTGCTCACATAGACCTTTGCCTCTAACCATCTTGGTGATCTTAACATCTACATCATACTCCATGACCTTGGTGACCCATCCTACTCTTTTTTCATTCAGGTCTTTATTCAGCAGAAACTCCTTCACACTTGATTGCACTACCAGAATATGGATTTTATTATGAGAAATCAAAGGCTTGAATTTCTTCAGGCTTCTGATTATGGCAAGGACATGCCTCTCTACAAAGGAGTATTTTTGCTCATAATCAACCAAACTTTGGCTGAAGAAAGCTATTGGTTGTTCTAAATCCTCTTCATTTTTTTGAACAAATATTGCAGAGATATTCTTGGTGCCACCATAAGCATATAAATAAAAATATTTAGAAAAAATGGGATTTACCAGCGTAGGAGCTGCTGCTAAGGCCTCTTTGACCTTTTCAAAACTATTCTTGGCATCTTTCATCCAACTAAAAACTGCATTCTTCTTTAACATAGCCGTCAAAGGCTATAAAAAGTTTGCAACATCAGGGATGAACCTTCTCAGAAAGTTGATTTGGCCCAGAAAACTTTGTAGACCCTTCTTGTGACTAGGCAATGGCAACTCAAGTATGGCCTTGACTCTCTTAGGATCAATAGTGATTCCTTGCTTTGACACTATGTGTCCCAATAATTTCCCTTCATGAACAGCAAAGATACTCTTTTTTGGATTGAGAGAGATCCCAAATTCTCTGCATTTTTCAAAAAATTTCCTGAGATGTAATAGATCTTCATCAACATTCTTAGAATACACTGTTATGTCATCCAGGTAAATCAGTATAATCTTGTTGATCAAACCTTGAAATGCCATGTCCATGGCCCTCTAAAATGTGGCACCAGCATTGGACAAACCAAAAGGCATTCTTTTGTATGCCATGGTGCCCCATTTAGTTGTGAAAGCAGTCTTAAACTGATCTTCCTCTTTCACCAGCACTTGATTATACCCTAAAAAACCATCTAACAAGGAAAATATTTTAGAGCCAGTAACTTCTTGTAAGATTTGTTCCATGGAGGGAAGCAAGTAGTGGTCTTTCAGAGAGGATCGGTTAAGATCCCTAAAGCCTACACAAAGTCTTAACTCACCACTTTTCTTCCTCACCGGTACAAGATTAGAAACCCATGAGGTGTGCTTGATAGGGAAGACAATACCCCCCTCAACTAATTTGGTCAGCTCTTTAATCATTAAGGGATCGAGCTTGGGATTCAAAGGCCTTTGTTTCTACCTTACTGGCTTGGCATTAGTTTCTAATTCAATCATATGCTGAGCAATATGGGGATCAAATCTTTTCAAATTTGAATACTCCCAAGCAAAGACATCATGGAACTCTTGGCACAAAGCAACAAAAGCTTGTTTATCTTCAGGTGAACAGATTTTGCCTATCTTAAGGAGCTTACCTTTGAAGATCTCCAACTCTTCGTAGTGTTCTTGTTTGATCTAAAAGTCGGCCTTACCCTTCTTGAGCTGATCATCAGTACTAAAAATTGATTCCAAGGTAACAAGACCTTTGGGTAGCTTGTTTGTCTTTAGCTGTATGACTTGATCACCATACTGCTACTTGAGTTTTGCTTGATTCATCATGGAGAACTGATCTTCTTCTAGCAAGAAAGAGAGGATCTGTTCATCACTGTCAAAGACTTGCCAGTGAATGTTGTTGTCAAGAATTGATGGTCTGACCACAACCTTGACATATTGCTGCACCTTCTCTTTTCCGATGTCATTTGGAATGTCAAACTGTGCTCCAATGGTTGCGAGCCTGTCAGCATGTTTGTTCTGATTTCTTTTGATAGACACTAAATTAAAGGCCTCAAAATCTTCGAGCATGTTCCATACTCTATTTCTATAGGACTTTAATGTGTCATTTTTAGCAACATTCAGGCCCCTTACTTGATTAACAATTAATTCGCTATCCCCATGGACTTTCAAGTTGGTTACTCCTCCCTTTCTCACCCACTCTAGACCTTGAACAAGGCCTTCATACTCAGCAGTATTATTGGAGCATGCAAAAGCAAAATAGAAAGTATAGTAGTATTTATCACCTTGAGGGGACACAAGCATTGCACCCCCTCCTGCCCCATTCTTACTTCTAGAACCATCAAAGAACATCTCCCAAAGTCCATTAAGCAGTTGCAGTAACTGATCTGCACCCTTTTCCAAGTTTGGAATATGTGTGTTAGGTTCAAGGATGACATAGTTTCCCATACCAGCATCTTGAATAAGGTCTCTAGGACTGTCTGATACATTTTCAATTTCCCATTCATGTAGCAGCATGTCAGGTATAGCTTCTGATTGGAGTTCTTGAGCAGCAGCTAGTTCATTGTCAGTAGAAACAAAACAATTTGTATTTGTAGTAGAAGGAACGACATTGATGGGGCTTGGGTTATATGGCTCAATGTGGTCTTTGGCCAACCTTTCAGACTTGATGGTAACCTTAGTCCCATATCTTGTTCTAAATAGCATATGTGACCAATCGGCTGATACATACCCACTTATCTTGGCTGTAAAGTCTCTAGATAAACACAAGGAAAAGAAAGGTGGAAGGTCTATGACACATATGTCTTGAGGGACTGAAAAGTTTGGACAAGCATGGAGAGTGAGGCTTAAGTCCTTGATAATACCCAAAGTGTTAACCGAAGTGCCATCTAATTGGATTACTCCCTTCTCTAAAGGCTGGTATTTTAGTCCAAGTTTGTTAGCAATCTATTTTGGCATGACGGAGCTGCTAGCTCCACTATCTACCATATAGTTATGGACTAATTTGTCACCAATGATCACTGACACGTAGAAAGGAGGTGGTTTAATTCTTTTTTCATTCTCTATGCAAGGCTGTTGATCATTTCCCTGAGAATCATTTGTTAATATAGCTCTAACCTAACCTATTAGGGGCTCGGATTCATTAGACATTTTCAAACTTGATAGGGCTGATTGTAACATATCCTTTTGACCGGGGATGACTAAAGAATCCCACATGGACATAGTTACATTTGTCCTTCTCATGCTATCAAGAATGTTAAAAGGTACAGTTGGACTTTTATTGTTTACCTTTGCACCAGTATGATCATCTTGTAAGTGTGGTTGCTCCTTGTCTGAGAGTTGTTGATTTCTTTGTGAACCATGAACTGCTTGAGAGGTAGATGGCTCCATAGCTGATGCTTTTCCCTTGTCAGCTGCTTGGTCCAGCTCAAATGCTCTCTTCTTTGCCTTGGTGTTAGCTGCAACTGGAGCGCTATCTTGATTCAATCCACATAACTCTTGACCTTGCCAGTTGAGTAGGGTGGCATCATTACTAAGTTGATCATGTTGTTGTAAGGATGCATTGTTGCATGCACTTTACTGTGGACTTGAAGCATTTTGTACCATCAGTGCTTGATTGATGAGTCCATTTGAACAAGTGGCTTGATTATGAGGCTAGTTACAAGGGTAACACCACTCATAATCAGCTGCCAAATTATTTTGAGTGGGAACCAAGTCCCTTACTGCACTAATAGGTGCTAGAGCATAGGCCTGAAAAGGCCTTGTGTTCACACTCTGTCTTGGGACCTGAAAATTGCCCTAATACTACTGTCTATTTGCTTGGAATTATTGCTACTGACCTTGGAAAGGCTAAATTGAGGCCTAATTTTGTTGTTGATAAGGCCTGGAATAGGTCTGTTGCTTTTCCAAGTTCACCAATTTGTTACCAAAAGGCTGTAAAATACTTTTGATCTCTTTCAATTCATTTGATGAAATTGAAGCAACACTTTCTTGCTTGTTAGTGGTTGGGACAACAGCTGGTAGAGTCGGTACAACTGGAAGAGGTGTGAAAGAAGGTATTTGCAAAGGGATATTTGCATGAATTTCTGGGAATATAGGCATTGGTAGCCTGGGAGCAAGCTTACCGGCTTGAATTAAGCTATTTTCAGCTCTGATGGCTATTTCAAAGGCATCCGGTAAAGACACTCCTCCCATTGACTGGACCATAACAGCTATATCAATGTTCAAAGCCCTCAAAAAGTATAGAAATGCATACTTTGGAGGTGGTCTCACTATTACAGGGATTCTATCCCAAGTTCTTTGGAATCTAAAGTTGAATTCGTTCATCTATTCTTGTGGAGCCCTCTTAATTGTAGTAAGTTGCTCCAATAAAGATAAGTTGTCAGACCTGTCTTGGAATTGCTTGTGCAATTTTTCTCCAAAATCATCCCATGTTGCAATTGAACTGACCGGTAGGCTCCTATACCACTGCACAAGTCTTCCTTTCAGTGAAGCAGCTAGCAATCTTACTGCAACATCTTCTTTGGTTATGTGGTGGACTCTGCATAACAAAGCCACATCTCTTAAATGTTCAATGGGAGTGGTTTGGTCCTCTCTAATGAAAATTGGCAGACTCTTCAAGGCTGCCATTGGAATATCATTATGTTGCACCAAGTTCAAGGGACTCCCTCCATTGAAAGGAACAAAAGGTTGATTCCTTGGAACGGCCATTGAAGGTATCTAAGGCGGATTTGTTGGTGCAACGAAAAGAGACCTTACAGGTGGAGGAGTGGACTGAGTTCTTTTGGAATAGATGATGGTTGTTATTTGCCTTTCCTCAAATCTGCCTCATCTTCTTGGTGGTGACAGCTACAAGTATTCAAAAGGGCCTGAGCTGCTTCTTGTTCGAACACTTTTCATATACTATAAAAGGCATGTATTTCTGGAGTTCTTCCTCTTTGTGGAGTTGCCAAGTATGCCAAAGGACTTCTATAAAGTCTGAAATTCACTGGATGCATACTAAACCAGCAAGAAATTAAAATTAATTTATGTCCCATCGGGCATGCCAGAAACTGTTGTCACCTAGAATTCCACCCTGAGAAAAGTTTAAAACTGAGCTTTCTAGAGACACAATGGGATCATTTCAAGGCTGTGGGTCACCTATAGTTGAAATGAACCTCCGGAGAAGGCCGGCTTCCTTTGGGTATCACCTAAACTACTGATTCTTTGAGATGAAAAGGGATGAGGAATACATAAAATGGAAAACTAAACCTATGGTGATACACCGTATTAATGAGAAATCATGAAGTGAACGCAACAAAACACACACTTGAAATCCTAATTGCTATTTTCAGAACAACATCTTTTAGGTTTAAAACTTGAGTCCTAACAGGTTTGGCCCACACATACACCTTGGGAAGGAAAGATTAGTTACACAACCTTCAGATACAAATGCAGAAATGTGAAAACACAGTCAGAAAACTTACAAGCTTAAAAGAAAAGATGCAGAAATGAGAATCATGCAAACATGAAGACAAACTTCCAAGGTACACTTTATGTTGTATTCAAGATTCTAGCTGAGTTATAGAAAAACATACATTGACAGAGAAAGGATTGATTGAAAATCACTAACTCTTCAGAGTGCGCAATCTGAACTATTTACAAAAAGGAAAAAATGCCTTATATACAAACTGATACGTTGGCCCCATAGGGCTTACAAAAAATATCCTAATTCAGGATAGGATTTCCTCTGATATTTTATCGAATTAATGCTAAAGACCTACGTGTCCTTGTTGTTGGTGTCGGTCTGAAACATTCTCGAAGAAGTCCTCTTCAGATATTCTTTCAGCTACCACATTTATTCGATCCATCGTGTCCAGTCAAGCTACTTCAGCCACACCATGAATTCTCTGATCCGACAACAGATACATGTCACCCTTCATCCCATCGACACTCTTTCGACTACCATGGTCTCCCCTTAAATCTCTTTGATTGGCCGAGTGAAAACCACGCAGCCATGCAGCTGGTCAAAAGTCCCTTGAATGGAAATGTATCTCAGCAAGACTCACGCTGAGGCATGAACCATCGACCAACTTCTTTTCTTTTGGCCTAACTCATTCCGGTCGGAAAGAGGTTACCCTGAGCTCATTATGTTATGCCGAAAACCTCCATGTTCGGTGATATTCCTGGCAGGAACCTTAGTCGACAGGACCTCCCACATTCGCCAAGACCCTATAGAGAAAACTCCCTCCTCCGTCGAAAGCTTTCTTTGAGTTCAGAGAAAGCTGGCCTGTTCGGCGAGACATCCTGTTGACCTCATCTTCATTCTGTCTGATCTCTTCTTTCTTGTTGTTAAGACTCCCACCGGTTGAGATGAAGTCTTCCTAAACTTCTTTCACTACACCGAAGGCTCCTCTGTAGTCGGTATGACCTCCGGGTGACATCATCTGTTGGCGAGTCTTTCATGTTTTGATGGGGTCTCCTAGTAGTTAGCAACATCATCTCTGTTCATCGAGACTCTATGTCGAGCTCCATTTGTTTACCCTGAGTTCATTCCTCTCCACTGGGCCCAAGCTCCCTATGGCCTTCGGTGAGATCTTACCAAGTCGACAAGACCTCCCGTCGATGGCTTTATTTTGTGGCAAACTCCCTATCTCCTGGCCAGCTTCTCCTGCTTCGCTGAGACCTGCGCCAAAACCAACATCATCCGCCAGCTATCCGTTTGGTGTCGGCGAGACTCTGTTGATATTTGATGATCTCGGTGAAGTCACTCATAATCGGTGAGACTCCTTCTGAAAACAAGATATCGAGGTCTTCATCTTTTGTGATGGGCTCCTTATGACTTCGGCGAAACTTGAGGCATTCGCTAAGACCCTTCGTCGAAGAAAATAACCTCTGCCAAACAGAAAACCTCTAGTCGTCGAGACCCATGCTTTATCCTGCCGATGAGCCCATCCTTTTTCCATCACTGTAGCTTTCGTCCGTCGGAGAGGCCAATCATAGACTACATCTGTTATGCTGAAAGGCCTCATGATTGAAAATCACCAAGACAAGGAAGTTGTTACACCAACCAAGAGCCTTCATATCTTACTCCAAGAAGACCGGCAATGGCCGCCGAGACCTTACTTCGCTGACGCTCAATTACCATGAGTAAATCCTCACACCGACATCGATGAGAGAAAAATGAACTCATGTCGATATGATATACGCATCACCTTGCACACCGCCGGTAAGACAAAGAAAATTTAATGACATCCCGGAAAGTCCTTAAATTCTGCCGATATGATATATTTTGCTCCTCCGGGCCGGGCGAACAAGAAGACTTCATTGGTATCCGCGCCGATAGAATAAAGGGTTGGCCAATGAATCACCATATACCTAAGGTCGTGGAGAAATGATAAAATCAAGAAGACACAACCCCGACTCTGCGAAAAAATATTTAAAGAACCCATGGTCACCAAATGAAGTTAGCCCCACCGATGAAGTATGCGTAAGCCTTTGATCGCCATGACATTGAATGAGTCCTGCCAATAGGCAACAATGTAATTATCCGATGTAGAAAACGTGACCTAGCATGAAGTAACCTTTTGATGGAGATATCCCATCTGACCCTTATGACACCTCGCAACATAGATGCTTGTCCTAATCGAGCCTGAGGGTGAAAAACCGTGTAGCAACTACATAATGAAGTGCAACATTTTATCTTGGAACATGTGGGGTTTAACAATCCCTGCTCATAAATTTCATGTCAAGCATGCTATCTAGAATAATCATACTAATGTTTTAATGCTTCAAAAAGTAAAAGTTGTTGTTCAATTGGATGCTACCCTTGCCTCCATTTGGTCTAATTCCCACTTCCTCCATACCAACCATAGTGAATGTGGTGGGGGTACAGTGTTGGGCCTAGCCCTATGGCTAGCTAAGCATTTAGTGGCTTTTGGATCAGATCCTATTCATCATTGTGTTTGGGCTACTATCCTTTTGAATGGTTTATTGGTGGGATTTTGTTCTATTTATACTCCCAATTCTCCTTCTGATAGAACTACCCTTTGGGAGTGGCTTCGTATTCACCTTCCCAATGTTGAATGGGTGTTGGGGGGTGACTTTAATATGGTTGAGCATCCTTCAGACCATAGCTAGGAAAATTATGATCATTTATCCCATTCTGAATTTGATGCTTGGACCTTGACCCAAAACTTCTTTGGAGTGCATGATCCCATTCATGGTAAGTCTAGCCTCCAAATGCCTCATTGGTTCACTTGGAGCAACTGTCGTGAAGGATCCCTTCATAAATTGAGTAGACTAGATCGATTTTATATCTCTCCTAACTACCCAATTTTTCCTTCACATGTTGGCCGCCTTGTTTTGTTGGATCTTTCTACCACCCTATCTAACCACCTTCCCATCCTCACCACCCTTTCCCTCTCCACCCACACTCCTTTCCATGATCTTCCTTTCAAGCTGAATACTTCCTACCTTAAAAACCAAGATTGTATTAATGGACTCTTAGCTACATGGAATGTTGAGCCTAAACCCCAACATGATAGTTGGATTAGCTGGTGGGAGTGAACTATTGCTAAGTGTGTCACCTTTCTTCATGATTATGGTTGAAGGGTTGTTGCTAAGTGTTATAGATTTGAAAAATCTCTTAGAGGTCAATTGGAGCATGGTCATACCTTGTTGGCTTCTAATCCTCATAATATTACCATGCAGTAATCTATTGCTTATGCTGAGAATGCTCTTCATCAAATGGCTTCCTATAAAAGAAAAGGTGCTCAAGTGTAAGCTTGGCTACAATGGATTAAGAATGGTGATCGTGGATCAAAATTTTTCCTTCATTATCTCCAACATAAACACAAAATGGAACACATTCTTGCTATTAAATCTATAGATGGAACCCTTCAAATCAACAATGTTGATATTATGCAAACATTTTATGATCACTTTAAAAACCTTGTTTTAGAGGAATCAGCAAAGGACCCCCTTCTTCCTATCCTTGAAGAAAGTGTTGTTGGTTGCATTCCTAACAGAATAGATCCTGAGTACAATAAATTCCTTGATCACCTTCTTTCAATGAAAGAGATTGATGAAGCCTTGCATAGTATGGCCTTGGAAAAAAGTCTAGGAATTGATGGTTTACCAATTGAATTTTATAGAGCCCTTTGGCCCCATATTAGGGGGTGAAGCCACAATAGTGGTTTTACAATTCTAGTGAGCAAAACTCACAAAAAAATGACCCCATGTCAAAATTGAGATTTTGGGGGTTTGTATGAACCTACTGGTTCGAGCAAACCCATTCCCTAGTTTCCCAACCAAAAACCAAATAAAAATGCATTATGTGAGGTGGTTCGCTCAAACCCCTAGGGGTTCGTACGAACCCCCCTTAACCCTCATTCTCCCCCTCAGCCACAAAAAAAACCTAATTTTTTTCACTTCAAAGCTTAGTTTGAACATGAAAATGGTGAAGACTTCACAAACCCAATTGGAATCAGGTAGTCCTCAGAATGAGCTATCCAACAAATATAATTTTGATATGTTTTGGTTTTATTATGTATTTATTTTTTAGTTTTATTAAATAGGTTTCACTAAAAATGAAGGTCTTTGTTCTACACATGTGGAAAAATAGCATATTATCAAAAAAAAATTGAAAATATGAGTTCACTAGACACTAAAGTCCTTGATCCAACCAAAAAAAAATTGAATTCGATATACAAGAAAAAATTTACCGTTATCTGATGCAGCTATGTCTAAATTGTAATTGGTTTGACAAAAAATTGATTAAAGAAAAATATTCAATAAAACCCTATCTAGCCAAGTGGAAGCACTAGATATCAGAGTTACAAATCTAAATTTGAAACAATTAGAATTTTATCTTTCATGGAAAAAAAGTTATGCGTTATGCGGTGTGTGTCACTTTTTTAAAAATGTTGTTTTCTAAAAACCGGTTTTCATGGGAGATGGAAAAAGTGAAATCTATTTCCAAAATTTTGAAAAAAATATTTTTAGAATCTACAAACAAATGTGGCGAGACTCTAGTTTACATCTTCAAAATTCCTCATGGTTTAGCCACTATGTGCTTGAATGTAGAAGGTAGTTAAAATAATAATTTAGGTGTCGATTTGGCCAAAAATTGCAAACCACTATTGTGGGATCACCCTAGGGAGGACTTTTATAATGTTTACCTTGAGGGCATTGAGTGGTTCTTTGGGTGTTGTTATAAATCAGGGCCTAATCAAGCTTATCCCTAAAGGAAAAGATGAAGACTCTATTAGCGGTTGGAGACCTATTACCCTCCTCAACACTTCTTATAAAATCATTGATAAAGCTCTAGCAAGGAGACTCAAGCCCATCACCCAAATGATTGTCCATCCAAAATAGACTGGCTTCTTAGGAGGAAGATTTATTCTAGACAACTTGATTCTTTCTTGGGAGACAGTTGAATGGGCTCAACAATCTACTCAAGATGCACTAATTATAAAACTTGATTTTGATAAAGAATATGATCGAATTAGTTGGCCCTTCATTCTTAATATGCTAAAGTGGCTTGGATTTGGTCCCAAAATATAGAACCATATCAACATGTTGTTCATGGATGCTATTGCCAAAATTATTGTTAATGGCACCCTTTCACCCCAACTCCCCTTATAGAAATCCATAGGCCAAGGCTACCCCCTTGCACCATTTCTTTATGTTCTTGTTGTTGATGCTCTTGGTTATCTTTTCCAGCATGCACTATCCACCAAAATTATCCAAGGTATCTCTCTTCCTGGCAATGCTAAAGCTCTCAATTCTCACTTTTTTTATGACAACATGTTCATTTGTAATTTTATTAATGAAGTGGCTAACACTCTTGATATTTTGGACATATTTTGCTCCATCTCTAGCTCTAAGTTAGCTATGCATAAAACAAAAATTTTCATGACCCGCTCCTCCCCCCGACCACCTTGGATACCTACTAAATGGTTTGAAGTTAAGCATGGTTTTATAACAAGATACCTTGCTATTCCGTTTGGAATAGGGGTCTCCCTCAAAGATATGTGGAATTGGTTCTTGTCCAAAATCAAACGCAAGCTTTTAAATTGGACCAACCATTTTTTATCCCTAGCCGAAAGAATTCAAGTTTCCAACAAAATCCTTTTGGCTAGCCATGTCTACATCTCTTCTTGTTGGCTCCCTTCAAAAAAAATTTATAAGCAGCTTACACAACTAATCAGGAGTTTCCTTTGGGCTAAGTGGGGAAATAAGCAAGGTTTTCCTACTTCTTCATGGCTCTATTGCATTCAATGAAAAGACAAGGGGGACTGGGAGTCATTGACCCTTATACTCAAGGAATTTATCTTACTACAAAATAGATCATAAGGGCCTTGGATGGGGATGCTCCTTGGAAACATCTGGTTTGCTATCGAATACAAGCTGCCATAGCTAGTCACTCTTGGGACTTGGATAATTGGAGGGATAAGCTTCTTATGGCTCCCTTCTTTAAGACTCATGGTTCTACCCCATTTAACACCATCTGGACTGCTTCATAGATGACTTCACAAAGACTATCTTGGTATGATCAATCTTTAAGTCATGGTCTAAGTTTTGCATCTTCTTCCATTTCATGGAATCGGTTGGTTCAACAAGATGATGCTCCTCTTGCAAAAATCAAAAACCTTAAATGAATATACTTGTTTAAAAAAGGAATCCAAGTGTTTTGTGATTTGTGGGACTCAAATATGTTTAATTGGAAGTCTTGACAACAACTCAAAGCACAATTCAAGCTTTCTCCAACCGTCAAAAATGTTCTAAAAATTCAACAACTTATTACCCCTGAGCTCTTGTGTTTACTATCTACATCTTGCCATGATAACTTTCTCAAAGACTGGAAATGGCCTAACAACCATAGCTTCTGATGCTTTCATCTCAAGATTGTCTATTGGAATCTCTTTCCCCCCATTTCCCTTGCCTCTTGGCTTAGTCTTAAATGGAATTGCAAGTTTAACCATGCTAAATGGAACAAATTAAGCTCTTGCATTTGGCATTCCAAAGCTAATTCTCAATCCCAACTCATGGCATGGAAAATTCTTCGTGTTAAATTTCCTATTGGAGACCTCATTCACTTCTTAACTCCCTCCCCTTCTTGTCCATTTTTCTCTAAATGAGAGTCTATTAAGCATACATTATGGCTCTGCACTCATGCTCGTAACCTCTAGTGGTGTCTCTCATCCACTTTCCCTACTATTGTACCCCACAAGTGGACTTGGAGATCTGCACTTCTTGGGCTTTCCCAACATCGCAATCTCATCTCTCAGACCTTTACGAAAATTATCCTAAAATTTATTTAGAGAATCTGATGTCTGGCTTCATTATTTCATACCTTTTTCCCTCTTCATATAGAGGTCTTGATACTCAATGCAAATTTCTTGCTCCACTTCACCATTCTCCGACATACTCTCCAAACTAATTCAAATCTTGAAGATACATTGGCCAACCTACAAATGCAAATTAAATCATTTAAAGACAGTTTGCAGGATACTTGGATGCAAGCTCCAAAAGACCATCTCCAAGGTTATATTCTGAAAAAGGTTCTAAGGATTATGAAGCTGGAAGTTTTACAGTCTTTCTATTTAGCTTTCTTGATGAGGGTGTGATATAGTGAAGGATTCAAGAGTTCTTTCTTTTGATGGATAGCCAAATGCCAACTTCTTCTTTCAGGATATGGACAACCATCAAGATTTAGAATTCGTTGTTGTTGTATGGGAGAATGTTTTTGAATTGTATCAGCAGAATTTGTTGTTGGTGTATGTATGACATGGTTTTGTATCAGCAAAATTTGCTACTATATTGGCCATGTTGTTGTAATAGTATGTAATTTCTAATTTTGTTAATAAAGGTATTTTTCCAATAAAAAAAAGATAGTTTTTTTAATATTTATTTTTTAACTTTTATGTATTGGGTTTATGAATTCTGGAGTGTCAAGTGACCTTTTTTTAACAATTTTAATTATTCTTTTGTCTAGAGTATGAATAATCAAGTGATTTAAGGAAACGAGTAATGAAGAGTAAGGATGGAAATATTAAATTAAAGCAATTTCATCAAATTTTAAAGAAAGGATAGATCTTAGATTAAGGTAGAGAAAAGAGAAGACAATTGTAAAGGTTTTAGTGACACTTTTTTCAAATGTGGGAAAGAATATAATTGGGGTCTAAGTGTTTAGATAACGTGTGCAATCAATGTGGTGTAAAAAATTGGATACATGTTATGTAGGACACAAAGATAAGAAAGTGGGAAGTGGAAAGTGAAGCAGAAAAACATAAATTTAGAGATTGTTGAGAACTCGATGATGTATAAAGTCCAACTAAAACTTATATACAAATCAAAGGAGTTGTGGTTGTGGAAAACTCTCCATACTAGGTGCAAGTTTGGAGGAAAGTGTTTCAAGTTGATCATCAATGGAGGTGATATCAATAGCTTGGTGTCTATTAAGATGGAGTAGAAGTTGAGGTTAAAGACCACCCTGCACTATACAAAGTCTTTTAATTATTGAAGGATGACAACTCACAATGATGGAGTAGTGCCTAGTTACATTTTTTATAAGACAATATTCAAATAAGGTATGATGTAATGTGATTATGTTAGATGTATGACATGTGTTTCTAGGAAGGCACTAGTAGTATGGTTGTTATGCAATATATGATGGATGCAAGAATACCTTCACTATCATGAAAAATTGTGCAAAGTTTGAATTACTTCCCATTAAGGTATATGAAAAGTGCACATTCAAGGGAAAATTGATGCTAACAAAAGAGTTTCTCAAGGAGGTGAGAGACATAAAAATACAATAAACTAGTAAGCAAGCATATAAAGAAGGAGCAAAAGAGTCATGCAATTCAAGAGAACCATAAGTGATCACGCTACTTGAGGACATATAATTGGTATAGGAACACTTGATAGATTTCCACCAATGCACACCATTTTATACTACATGGATATGATTCTAGGGTCTAGCCTTCCAAACAAGGAACCATATAAAATGTTGGAGTAAATAAGTCATTATCTAATAATTAATTAATCAGTAATTAATTATTAGAGGCTCTTTTACTTTAGTTCACTTAAGCTAAACTTAGGAGTTGCATTTTAATCTTTAGTTTAATTCTTATTATTAGATTAGACTAAATTTCGGAAAAGTTGTCTCATTGCATGAGATTAATACAACTATCACTATCTTGTTAATCCACAAGTAGGGTTTGCTTTCACTTTGCTTATAAGCATGCACATTCATTTGTAAATTCATCCAGGTTGTTTGCATCAATAATAATTTTCGAGTTATTGAGCATAATCTTGCTTGTTGATCTTTTCTATATTGTGATAGGTAATCACTTACAGGTGTTTCATGGGAGTTGTGGATTGAATCAATCAATTCCAACATGGTATTAGAGCCCAAATTTGCAGCGCCCTACTCAATTTCAGGAGGGATTTGACCTTGAGCAATTCCAACATGGTATCAGAGCCTAGATTTGCAACCCCCTATTTAATTTTAGGAGGGATCTGACCTTGAGCCTTTTTTGGTGCATCCTGGAAAAATGGACCTCACCATCACTTCCAAAGTAGTTAAAAATGTAAAGATCACCTTGTTGTTTCATCAATTTCTAAGCAATTGCAACAAAAGGAAAAAAAATTAAGTGCACACAAATCCGTAGAGATCTAGGCCCCATTCTATCTCGATTTGCATGCATAGGCATATGGTACAAGTTTTAATTTTTTTACTGCAAATAAAAAACTATTAAATTTTTTTAAATCAAATATCAAAGCTTTTGAAAAAAAGGAATTTTTTTTTTTTTAGGAGGAGTCATACCCACCTTTAGGCCACAACCATACCAACATTCAAATCGGATCACTAGCCAACACAAACCCAGTGACTAACATCTTCTCGGCAATAGAAAACTACTAGAATCTTTGAAGATTCCACTGAATCTCCCACTCAGTGCGAAAATCGGCATGGAGGAATCTTTGTAAGGATTCCTTGGTATATTTCAGCAACCGCAAAAATTTCCAATTAGGGCAATTTTTTTTTCCAACAATGACCGTCAAATTTAATGGCACATTTTGCTGACAGATCATCATACAGTTGGGTCATTTGCCCCCTCCTAGCCTTGATTTGTCCTAAAGGAGCAGTTTTTTCTTTTTGGGATAACTTAGGCATATGGTGTCAAAATCAGGCAAACGAGATATCGTCGGAAAGTTAGTTCCATGAACTTTCTAGTGGTATAGGTCTCATCATCAGATTTTTCCAGTGGTTCCTATTACTCTGAGTCAAATTTAGATCTTCATTTTGCACTTTGGAGCTCGTAACTTCTTACTTGTATCTACGATTTTCATGATCTAAGCGAATTGGAAAGGTATGTTAGATCTCTTTAGATCTATACATGTGCGTTTTCCAAAATCTTCCCCAAGGACATTTTATTCAGTATTTTGTGTTTTCACACTTTTCTTAATTACTTGGACATCTTGGCACCTAGAAAGGATTTGTTTGCGTGAGATGACATCATTTGATATGCTTTATCAATATTGAGGGTTTTAGTCTCTGATTTTTTCATTTGAGTATCATGGGTTTTTCTATTCATCCTTTTGTGATCAACTTGGAAAAGGATGACTATGAGTATTGGCGAAATGGCATCCTGACACATCTCAGGTGGCTTGATATTTTTCCTTATTTGTATGGACTCATACCTACACCAGAAACACCAAGGATTTTATCAATATAGGTCATCATCATAGATAATATTGTAGGGGTTATATTTTCTAGTGCTGATCTTAACACTATGTATGTTGTAACAAACATTGAATGTCCCCACATACTTTGGACACAACTTTGGGAGATCCATGGAGACCCTCAAATCTCTCCATACCCAGAGGATCTTGTTGCAGATTGTCTCATCCCTCTTGTATATGTAGATTCCATGCCCTTTGATGATGATACTTTAGAGGAGCTTGAGTATATCATAGGTCTTGCATGTTTCGATGGTTCATAGACTTGCATTCATTTTTCCACTCTTTAGATCAAGACTACATCAACATCTCCTATTGTTCTTGATCATTTTGACATCACCACATCCTTGGTCCCTATTGATTCAGTGCAATAGGACATCATACATCTTCTAGACATAGCTACTTGGGATTCGTATCTCACAAACATATTATCCTTGTTTGTAGATTCCTATATTGCAAATCTAGAGGATTACTTTGAGGAAATTCATCTCCTCTTTGTTGACAGCCACATCACCGTTGTTGGCCCACCATCCTCATTGACTTTGCAACTTGTTCTACATCAGTCTTCACAAGATCTTGGATCGCCATCATCACTTTCTGACATGTGGATACGTGAGCAGTTTTCAGAGGCACACATCATCTAGATTTGGATTCTAGTATCACCCATCTTTTTGGATTGGCTTCTCCAATCACTAGTGAATCCTTTTCTTCCTAAGGGGTTTGTAGGCAATGGATCATATTCTATCTTCAAACATTCATCATTGGCATAGGAGCTCATTCATTATGGGGGATTCATAGCCTAATTTTCTCTCTCCTATCAGGGGGACATCTATTGTACTTGCATGACAAAAGCAATCCTTGGGGGGTCACATTGAGTCCTTCTATCCTTCTTTCTCTACTACAGTCATTTTTTTTCTCTCTTTTGGAGAAGAGTTTTTCCCATGTGGTTTCCTCATTTACTCCAGTTATGAGAGATTACATTTATGTACATGGGTTCCTCATCAAGCAGGTTGTAGTCGGGACCTATTCTACATTCATTTAATTTCATTTATCAATAATTTAGTTTCTCCCTAAGTTAATCTTAAGGGGGGGTGTTGGAGTAAATAAGTCATTATTTGATAATTAATTAACCATAATTAATTATTAGAGGCTTTTTTACTTTAGTTCACTTAAGCTAAACTTGGGAGTTGCATTTTAATCTTTAGTTTAATTCTTATTATTAGATTAGACTAAATTTGGGACAAGTTGTCTCATTGCATGAGATTAATACACTTGTCACTATCTTGTTAATCTGAAAGTAGGGTTTTCTTGTGCTTTGCTTATAAGCATGCACATTCATTTGTAAATTCATCTAGGTTATTTGCTTCAATAATAATTCTCGGGTTATTGAGCAAAATCTTTCTTGTTGATCTTTTCTATAATGTGATAGGTAATCACTTGCAGGTGTTTCATGGGAGCTATGGATTGAATCAGTCAATTCCAACATAAAATATATCCTAGCAAGAATTTTGAATTGAAAAACTAGGTTGAAGAATTGTTAGAATGAGGTCTAATATAGGAAATAATGAATCCATGTGCATTTCTTATAATATTTATAATAAATAATATTGGGAAGTGGGGGATGTTTGCATAAACTCCCATGCAATAAATAAGATCATCATCAAGTACAAGTTTCCACTACCATGCATTGATGATATAATGGATTTCTTAAGTGATGTGCATAAATATTTTAAGATCAATTTTAAGAATAGATATCATTAGATTAGCATTGAAGAAGGAAATGAATCGAAGACAACATCTAGAATAAAGGAAGGATTCTATGAGTAGATGGTTATGTTATATGGACTAAAAAAATCCCCAATTAGGGTCATGAGGTTGATAAATCAAGTTATAAATTTATTTCTTGGAAGAATTTAGGGTCAAGACACTACATGGTGTAAGATAAGTTAGGGTTAATAAAAATATAGGAAAAATAAACATGTACAACCTAAAATTAATTTATGATTTTGATTAGATGAGTAAAGAAATAAATATAATTAAACCTAAATTAATTAAAGTTTTGAAATTAATAAATACAAATGAGAAATTAAAAAGTAAGTTAGAAGGGCTTTGCTCTTTTTTCAATTTATTATGGTGAATGATAAAGATTATGTTGTATGATGTGATCAAAAACTATAGTCAAAAAATTGGGATTTGATCTATATTATTAAGATAAGACAAATTTAGATTATCAATTTGGACTATTTTAGACTAGGTTGGGCCTATGGTTGTATTTGAGTGCACTTTATCTCTACACAATCTGGTCCTATCCTAGTGCTATCTTTGGCATTTCACTCTTACATTCGACACATATAATTAAAACAAAAGGTTATGTTAAAATACATAATGAGGTTTGTTGTGTGTAGAGGGAAGGTTTATGATTTCCTTGATAATAAATCTAACTCTTTTGTTGATAATACACTATCGAAAGTATGCCTAGATACTTTGTCAAGGCATGTTCGAATACTTTCCAATATAAATTTTGTATTTCTATTTTGTGAACTTGATTTTGAAATGACTACTAATGACCTAGGATTTGTATAAATAACAATCCATACATACATATATATAGATATATATAGATGTATATATATACATATATATATATATATGTATATATACATATATATATATACATATATATATGTATATGTATGTATATATACATATATATATATATGTATATATATATGTATATATATACATACATATATATATGTGTGTGTGTGTGTACGTGTGAAAAATAAGGAAATCCCTGGGGTCAAGGTACCATGTGGTGTAAGATAAGTTAGTGTTACCTAAATGCAAGGAAAGTAAACACACCCTATGATTAATTTAGGATTATAATTAAATGAACAAAGCAATAAATATAATTAAACCTAAATTAATTAAAGTATTGAGATTGATAGATGTAAATGATAAATTGGAAAGTAGGCTAGAAGGGTTTAGCTCTTTTATCAATTTGTTGCATTCAATTATAAATTTTAAGTTATATGTTGTGATCAATTATTAGAGTCAAAAAAGTATGATTGGTTATGCACTATTAAAACTCTCACAAATCTACATTATGAACTTGGGTTGTTTTAGGATTAGGTCACGCCTATAGTTCTATCTAAGAACTCTTTGTCTCTACATGGTTCAATCTTCTCCTAATGTGGTTTTTGGTATTTCACTCTTGCATCCAACACCTATAATTAAATCAAAGGTGATGTTGGAATGCATAGTGCAGTTTGTTATGTGTGGATGGAAGGTTTATGATTTCTATGATAATAAGTTCAACCCCTTTTCTATGATATAATATTGAAGATACACCAAGCAAACAATACAATGTCTTTAATGTTGATGTTGACTATGATAATAAGTTCAACCCCTTTTCTATGATATAATATTGAAGATACACCAAGCAAACAATCCAATATCTTTAATGTTGATGTTGATATATGTATAGATGCTTTGTCATGGGATGTTCTTATGCCTTTTTCATGATTTTATTTTCCTACTAGGTGAGGTCATGACAAGTACTAGTGAACTAAGATTGTGTGTAAATAGACAATCTTAGATGCTCAACTAGAGGTGTTTTGGCATATAAGTCAATAAAAATTAGTCAAATTTTGAAAGGGTTAGCTCAAGACAAGACGTCGTGAATTTGGAATCAATTTCAACTATGTCATAGAATGGTAAGTTTGAGCAATGGGATGCAGATGCAACCTAGTCTAGATAGGCTAAAGTTAAAGGGATCAAAACATTCTTGACTAAGATAACGATTAAGACTATTTTGAATAATTAGTGCAAAGTTGATGTCAATTTATGTGTCAAACATAACAAATTAAATACTACAATTATACATTTACAACATACCAAAAATAAATGTAAAATAAAAAATAGAAGTACAATTAATATATATTTTTATCCCTTATACCAACTTACCAACCATTTATATATATTACATTAAATTTTTTAAACTTTATGATAAACATTTTATAATCAAATAATATTTTTATAAATTATTCAAATTTTATCAATATACCAAGCTATTTTCCATATATAAAATTCAAACACATGTGATAATACTAAATGGCTTGTAAGAATATCCAACTTTCCAACCACTCATGACAAACAAACTAGACTATTTCATTTATGGAAGGGAATAACTAAGAAATCCGTTAGTGTAAAGTCTTTGGTTGCCGAATTTCAAATTATTTATTAAGTCGACGCAATTCTTCAATTGACTATAATAAAAAATTATCTTGTTTTCAAGAATAATAAAGAAATAAATAGAATTCATGGGTCTTCGTTGAAAGTGCATATTTTATTATGTATTTCGTTTTATCCAAGTTACCTAACCTGATTTGGGGAATTTGAGAAGGTATTCAATGTCTCAACAATAGTTTTAAGAGAAAAATATTAGATTTTAGGTATTGGGTGTATGAATCTTGGATAGCATTAAGTGACTTTTTCTTAATTGATTTGGAAGCTTCCTTTGTATGGATATTATCAAGTTGTTTAATGAAGATAAATAAGTTGTTTTCTAGAGAATAGAATACATTAAGGAAGAATAATGGAAACAAAAGAGTAAATTAAGAGGTGGAAAGTAAATATGTGCTTTTAGAGTTAAGTGGTGCAACATAAAGAGGAGAGGAGATAACTACAAAGGTTTCAATGGGATTTGTTTCAAATGTGGGAAAGAGGATAATTAGACATTCAAATGTCTAAATTTTGTGTGATATGAAGCAAAGAAGTGTGTACATGTTATATAGGAAGGAGGTGGAAAGAGAAGTAGTGAGCACAAACTTAGACATTGTTGAAAACTTGATGATGCACAAAGTTCAACTAAAACCTACACATAATGCAAAGGAGTTATGGTTGAGAAAGACTCTCCATATTAGGTGCAAGTTTATCATCAATGGAGGTGACATCAATAACTAGGCATCTATTGAAATGAAGTAGAAGTTGAGTTTGAAGACCATCCCACACTATACAAATTTTCTTAGATGTAGAAATGTAGAAGGGACAACAACTCGTGATGGATTCGTGACTAGTTACATTTTTATAGGAGAATATTCAAATAAGGTACATATGACATAATGTGATTATGATGGATGCACAATATGTGTTTCTAGGAAGGCCTTGCTCTAGTATGGCTGTTACACAAAGCATAATGGGGAAAGAATACCTTCACCATCATAAAAAGATGGTACAAAGTTTGAATTGCTTCCCATGAAGGTAGAGGAAAATTTTACACAAAAGGGAAAAGTGATGTTAAAAGAGTTTCTCAAGGAGGTGGGAGACCTTTAAAACTTTCATACACTAGTAGTCGAGCCCATATAGAAGGAGCAAAAGATTCATGCAATTCAAGAGAGTCATAAGTCGTGACACTACTTGATGAGTTCATAGATGTTATTAGAATAGGAATTCCTAATAGATTGCCACCAATACACAGTATTTCACAATACATGGATCTAATTCTAGGTTCTAGTTTTCCAAACACTAAAACATATAAAAAAAAATTGACATGAGCTTGGAATTGAAAAATTAGATTGAATAATTGTTAGAATGAGGTCTAATATAGGAAAGAATGAATCTATGTCCACTTCGTACAATATTATATATTAAAGAAAGATGAGAAATGGAGGATGTGTGTAGCACTACCATGTAATAAATAAGATAACCACCAAGTACATGTTTCCACTACCATGCATGGTTGGTATAATGGATTTCTTAAGTAGAATGAATTAATTTCATAAGATCAATCTCCAAGTAGATATCACTAGATTAGGTACAAAGGAGATGAATTGAAGACAACATCTATAATTTAAAAGATAAATTTTATGATTGGTTATGTCATTTGGGCTAGAAAATACCCCAATTAGGGTCATGAGGTTGATAAACTAATTTCTAAATTTATTTCTAAAAAAAAAATCATATATCTCAATTGCAATTTGATGTACAAAAAGATGAGGGAGAAGCATATGTAATATGTAGTCATGTAGTTGAAAAAGGATCCTTAAGTGTCAACCTATAGAAATAAATGTTCATATTAAGATAATTTACATACTTGGCATTCATAATATCTCAATATGGAATTAAGATAACCTAGATCTATGTTTAAAGTGATAGTTGTGTGATAGAACCTAGGACACTTGCAACAGAGGTTAGACATTTCCATGAGTTGGTGAGATTATATAATTTCATCAGTAAATTCAATGGAATATGCCCTTACCCAGTCCATTACATGTGGAAGGGAAACTTTGAGTAGATGACTACTATTACCAAGAGTTTCACTATCTTGAAGAAGGTGGAAAAGGGGCATGTGACAACACTACTAAAATTTTGAAAGGATATTCTAAGCTAACTATGATTTCAAAGAAGTGGTAATTGGTATTTTGTTGATTCAAGAGAGTAGAACAGATACATACTTTAATAATCTAATTAAAATTAAGCTACATAGAGTTATTATTGTTAGGGTTAGAAAGACAGATATCTAACAATTAAATGCAGATTTAATTAATAAACTGAGAAACTAAGACACACATAGAATAAATTATAACACAGAGATTTAACGTGGTTCACCCAATCTGGGCTACATCCACCAAACCGAAGCCATCCAATACTTTTATTATCTAGTGTAAAACTTATTACAATCTTGTGAATAATCGATTTTTTCATCATACTATAATACCCATCTGAACCCCTTTTTAACAAGCTTAGAAGCTTCCAGATTTTGGGTTCTACAAAATCGGATTTTTCTTTTTTCGTTGATTTTTCCCTTTTTCGGTGATGACGCAAAAAAGTAGGAGGAAAATTTTTCTCAGGGGCTACCGCCCCTGAACCCCTGCCCGGGGCCCAACCTGGACCTAGACCCCAACAAGGATACATGCCAGGGTGTACAGTATAGCATGATCAGTCGCCACATACCAACAATTATATCTACATCCAAGGTAGGATTTTTGTAAGTGGAGGAATTACATGTCAAATAAGTTCATGTTGTGCATAGACCACTAGGTATCAAAGGCACATGAGGTGGGTAGAGTACTTTTAAGACACAAGGTGTACTAGAAGAGAAATACCACTAGTCAAATTTATGGAAAGATGCAACTTGGAGATTTATGGAACATTTTAAAACATTTCAAATAATTCTCAAAGTAGAAAAGTATAGCATGTTAGGCTATATATAGCCATTACATATGCCATATCAATCTTGGAATGACTTTTCTAATGAATTTTTCATTAGATTTTTGCACTCACAGAAAGGTAATGAATTCATCCTTATAATAGTTAATTGATTTTATAAACTGTGATAATTTATTCCTTGTTATAAGTTCATAGTGTGTCCAAGATAGTTGATTTGTTCTTCATGGATATAGTGTGGTTGCATGGATTACCATAGAGAATAGTATTTGATATAGATATGATATTCCTTATCTATTTTTGGTACACAGTATGCATTAAATTGGGAACACAACTCAATTATAGTTCTTCATATCATAGACAAATGGATGAAAAATTAGAAATTATTAATGAGAATCTTGGAAATCTATCAAATACTCAATGAATTGATCAATAGGGAAGATATAATTTCAAGTAGTGTGTAGGGAATCCCCACAAGGTGTCATAGAATTTAATTTCTCTAAAGAATGTCCTAAATATTATTTTCACACAATGTCATATACTTTTATTTCTTTAAAGAACTGTAATGTCGTAAAATTGCACCCCTTGCAACTTCACATACATTCTTGTATCTGATTTGGTGTCCACTCCCTTAGCACTTGTGTAGGCTCATTTTAGCCCCTGCATCAGCCTTTTTCCCTTCTCAAGATGCTCAAGGACCCCTTTTTAGTAGCTACATTTGCACGTCAGCTTTGCATCAAACCTTGTGCTTTTCTTGTTCGTGTCATTTTGCAACGTGATGTGTCTAGACACTAGTGCACCGTGCAAATGTTTGTGCACTGTGCTAGCATCTCATGATGTTTCAACGTTTAAACGACCATTTCTGAGCATTTTTTCCACTTGTCAGCAAGTCTTGTTAGTGGCAATGGCTTGGGATGCCTTGTAATGGCTTAGGAAGCTTCTTTTCCTTCCTTAAATGTTATCCTTTCAATTCATTTGTCTCTTTGGACCTCTCTATATTTGGCTCTAGCCTCTTCCTCTACCCTTTTTCTTGATATCTTGCTTGCACAACTCCATATAGCTTGCTACAGTAGCACACTCAAGCTCTTATAACACTCTTTGCAACCCCTTGGCTCTTGAAACTCTATCTCACTTACCTTGTTCTTGTGAGCATCTTGGGATTTATCACATCCCCTATCACTTGCATCTCTACTTTGTGATATGGGTTCTCCTCCTTGAGCAGGGATTGCTTTTATCACTCGTTATTTTCTTACTTTGTTCATGTTCTCTATCTATCTAGCTGTTCGTGGAGGTGGAAACACCAAAACGGGGGTTTGACTGAGGCAAACCCCTATACAACCCCAACATTTTCTCCAGATTTTATGTATGCAGGTATTGAAGATATTCACATGATGGAGGCTTCATTACTTGGGATGTTGGGAGAAGTTTCTATCTTTTATTCTCTTACCTTATCATTTACTTTACTTTATTTTAGTTTTGTCACATTTTGTTATCTTCTCGTATTCTAGAAGTTCTTAGTAATTAGACTACTAGTGGTTGCTTTGTTGTTTTCTATGATATTCTCATTCTCTAGTATGTATGAGATGTCAAGGCACCTCTAAGAGTCCAACACACCGCGTTGTCATCCTTATTCCACGATGTCGTCATTTGGCCGAGAGTTTGTCAGTCTATTTATAAAACCTCTATGATTTACTCTTTCTGATTCTAGAACTCTCGCTTTGTTCCCTAAGGTAGTTTAGAGAAGTTTTCCCCTTGGGAATCTCTTGAGAATAAAGAGACTCATGAGTAGCAAATCCCCCTTCTCTACAAGAACATCATGATTTATCCTTGTACAAGCCCTATTGATTTGGTAATATTCTATTTGAGTACATCTTAGCCTACACATCCTTGCACAAAACATAATGCCAACCTTTCCCAAGTTCCTATGCATCCTCGTATAGCTTATTCAATCCCATCTACTAATATTTCAACCCATAGAACTTAATCATGCGTGCGTTGGATAAGTTAATAGATGTCAAAATATTAGAACATATGGTTAGGGTCAAGGTAGCTTCATTGAAATAATCATGTAATGAGATTTTATGATTTTCTAATGATTTTTCAAATTTGAAATTTTAGGGAGGCATTACTTTTAAATTAATTAAGGAAAAGCCTAATTATTCTATCCAAAAATTGCATATCTTTATATCACATATCAAATTTTCACCTAGGCACTCATTAATGGCATTATGTCATGCATCATTCTTTGGAGTTAGTGTAGAGTATATTTCTCGGGCCTAACATTATTTTTTAGTGTGAAATGTGTCTTTATGCATCTAGTTATCATTTATCTAGTCCCTACACCTAGTAGTCTTATTCACACTAACTTAAGTTTAGTTAGTCGTTTAGTTGTCTCACCTCATCGACATATGACACATGCTCTCACACCTATCCCAAGTGTTCTACATATGTCACATCTCTTAGAGTTTTAGTCAGTATTTTATTGCACCTTCCTACTTCCTCCTTCTCCTACATATACAAGGACATATCATTGTACATTCACACGTTTTATGATAGCTTCTTGGCTAATTTTTTGTTCTTGACTCTTTTTTGGAACATCTAAATTTTACATTCATAGTTTTCTACTTTAACATTATTTATGTTTAATTTATAATCATTTGAAGGGGTTTAAAATTTACATGATTATGGGTTTTAGAGATGGAGAATTAATCGATTTTGTTGCAAATAGTCTCTACATATATTTCTTTCGGGTTTGATAGCATTGTATTTGTGAAGTCTCATATATGGGTGGCCCAAATATGTTTATGTAATTTCTACAACCAAATATAATTGTTTTTAATTCAATCTCTATTTTCTTCCTTATTTATCTTCTCTTTGTGTGTTCTATGTGTTCATTCACCAATTGTTTATTTGACATTTTATTAATTGTTATAACACTATGTTCTTGAAGAGTATCATCAAAAAAATGATTAATTCTCTTAATCAAGTCTTGTCCATGAGGATTTAACATGAGTAATCACTGGAGCTCCTACAAAATGAAGAAGATTGTGAATGTTTGTTTGAATTTGTAATATCATTTTCAAATAGTTCTAACTCTTCAAGATTTGTATTCTACCTATGGTGTTTGAGCAAATCCATATAAAATCATAGATATGAGAATTCGGAGAATCCATTATGATAGAGAGAATTTGACCTAGGATTTGAGATAGCTTGAAAATATGAAAAAAATTAACAATGAGAATTGCATAAGGAAATCCCTAGGGTCAAGGCACCATGAGGTGTAAGATAAGTTAGTGTTCACTAAAATTCAAGAAAATTAAACACACCCTATGATTAATTTAGGATTATAATTAAATGAGAAAAATAATAAATATAATCAAACCTAAATTAATTAAAGAGGTGATATTGATAGATGTAAATGATAAATTGAAAAGTAGGCTAGAAGGGCTTAGTTCTTTTATCAGTTTGTTGCATTCAATTATAAAGTTTATGTTATATGTTGTGATTAATTATTATAGTAAAAAACTACGATTGATTATGCACTATTAAAACTCTCAAAAATATACATTATGAACTTGGATTATTCTAGAATTATGTCACACATATAGTTATATCTAAGAACTTTGTCTCTACATGGTCCAATCTTCTCCTAATGCGATTTTTGGTATTTCACTCTTGCATCCAACACCTATAATTAAATCAAAGGTGGTGTTGAAATGCATAGTGGGGGTTTTTATGTGTGGATGGAAGGTTTATTATTTTCATGATAATAAGTTCAACCCCTTTTTTATGATATAATATTGAAAATACACCAAGAAAACAATACAATTCCTTTAATGTTGATGTTGATATATGTATAGATGCTTTGTCATGGGATGTTCTTATGCCATTTTATATGATTTTATTTTCCTACAAGGTGAGAGGTCATCACGAGTACTAGATAGATAATTTTAGATGCTCAACTAGAGGTGCATATAAGTCCATAGAAAATTGTCAAATTTTGAAAGGGTTAGCTCGATACAAGACATGAATTTAAAATCAATTTCAACTATGTCAAAAAATGGTAAGTCTGAGCAATGGGATGCAGATGGAACCTAGTCTAGGAAAGTTAAATTTAAAAGGGATCAAACCATTCTTGACTAAGATAATGTTTAAGACTATTTTGAATAATAAATACAAATCTAATGTCAATTTTGTATTAAACAAAACAGATTGAACACTACAACCATACATTTACAACATACCAAAAATAAATTAAAAATTAAAAAAAAAATACAATTAATATATATTTTTATCCCTTATACCAACATACCAACCATTTATATATATTACATTAAATTTTTTTAAGTAAACTTTATGATAAACTTTTTATAGTCAAATAATATTTTTATAAATTATTCAAACTTTATCAATATACCAAGCTATTTTCTATATATAAAATTCAAACACATATGTGATAATCATAAATGGCATACACTTTTCTATGTTCTTATTTTTCCCACATAAGAAGGAAAGCTTGTTATAATATCCAACCTTATTAAGTCGATGCAATTCTTCGATTGGCTACAAAAAAATATCTTGGTATCAAGAATAAGATGCAATTCTTCGATTGGCTACAAAAAAATATCTTGGTATCAAGAATAATAAATAAATAAATAAAATTCACGGGTCTTCCTTGAAAAGTGCATATTTTGTTAGGTATATGGTTATTTGGGGAAAAGAATAATAAATAAAATTCACGGGTCTTCCTTGAAAAGTGCATATTTTGTTAGGTATATGGTTATTTGGGGAATTTGAGAAGGTACATGATGTCTCATAAGATAGTTTTTTTAATATTTATTTTTTAACTTTTAGGTGTTGGGTTTATGAATTTTGGATAGTATCAAGTGACTCTTTTTTTAAATGATTTCAATGATTCTTTTGTCTAGATTATGAATAGCATCGAGTAATTTAAGGAAAAAATTTCTTCTAGATATTAGAATAAGGAAGAGTAAGGATAGAATTTTAAATTAAAGTGGTGTCATACATATATGTGAAATTAAGGTGGAGAGAAGAGAAGACAACTGTAAAGGTTTTAGTGACCCTGTTTCAAATGTGGGTCAAAATGATATTAGGGTCTAAGTGTTTAGATGTATGAGATGAAGGTTGTGTAAAAAAATGTATATATGTTATGTAGGACACAAAGATAAGGAAGTGGAAAGTGGAGTAGATAGCATAAATCTAAAGATTGTTGAGAACTTGATGATGCATAAAGTTCAACTAAAACTTACACACAAAGTAAAGGAGTTGTGGTTGTGGAAAAATCTCCTTACTAGATGTAAGTTTGGAGGAAAGTGTTGCAAGTTGATCATCAATGGAGGTGATATCAATTGCTTGGTGTCTATTGAGATGGAGTAGAAGTTGAGGTTAAAGAATACCCCTCACTATACAAAGCATCTAAATTGTTGAAGGATGACAACTCACAATGATGGAGTAGTGTCTAGTTACATTTTTTATAGGAGAATATAAAAATAAGGTATGATGTAATGTGATTATGTTAGATGCATGGCATGTGTTTCTAGGAAGGCACTGATAATATGGTTGTTATGAAATATATGATGGATGCAAGAATACCTTCACTATCATGAAAAATGGTACAAAGTTTGAATTACTTTTCATCATGGTAGAGGAAAAGTGCACATACAAGGAAAAAGTGATGTTAACAAAAGAGTTTCTCAAGGAGGTGGGAGACTTAACAAAAATACCATAAACTAGTAGACAAGCCCATATAGAAGGAGAAAAAGTGTCATGCAATTCAAGGAAACCATAAGTGATCGCACTACTTAAGGAGTTCACATATATAATTGGTATAGGAACACTTGATAGATTGCCACCAATGCACACCTTTTTATACTACATGGATCTAATTCTAGGGTCTATCCTTCCAACAAGGAACCATATAAAATGAATCCTAGCAAGATTGTGGAATTAAAAAATTAGGTTGAAGAATTGTTAGAATGAAGTCTAGTATAGGAAAGAATGAATCCCTATGCATTTCTTATAATATTTATACTAAAGAAGGATGGGAAGTGGAGGATTTTTGCATAAACTCCCATGCAATAAATAAGATCATCATCAAGTATAAGTTTCCACTACCATGCATTGATGATATAATGGATTTCTTAAGTGATTTGCATATTTTTTTAAAAATCAAATTCAAGAGTATATATCACTAGATTAGCATCGAAGATGTAGATGAATGGAAGACAACATCTACAATAAAGGAAGGTTTCTATGAGTGGTTGGTTATGTCAAATGGACTAACAAATGTCCCAATTAGGGTCATGATGTTGATAAATTAGGTTCTAAATTTATTTCTTGGAAAAAATATCATATATCTCAACAACATTTAATTGTTTAAAAAGATGAGAAAGGATCATTTGTAATGTTTTTTCATGTAACTAAAAATGATCAATTGTGTCTCAACCTAAAGAAATGCATGTTTATGTCAAGAGAACTTACATATTAGGGTTCATATTATCCCAATATGGACTAAAGATACACTTAGATCTAAGTTTAAAGTGATAGTTGAGTGGATAGAATCAATGACACTTGTAATAGAGATTAGACCTTTCCATGCGTTGGTGAGATCATAAAATTTGATAATGGCTTCAATGGAATATGCCCTTACCTCATGCACTATATGTAGAAGGAAAATTTTGATTAGATTACTACTATTACCAAAAGTTTTACTATCTTGAAGAAGAAGGTCACAAAGGAGCCTATGCTAGCACTCCCAAAATTTTAAAGGGTGTTCTAAGTTAACTTATGATACCAATAGAGTGGATTTTGATGTTTTGCTGATTCAATAGGGTAGATAAAATATATAATTTAATAAGAATTTAAATAAAGATAGGTAGAATTATTATATCTACATCCAATAATTCTACACCATAGTGTAGGCTTTGTGTAAGTGGAGGCATTACTTGTAAAACAAGTTTATGTTGTACATAGACCTCTAGGCATTTAAGTAAATCAACAATCAAGGAAGTCTCAACCAAAGGAACAAGAGATGGGTAGAGTACTTATAGAGTTAGTATTTTGTGTTGACAAACTATTCAAAAGAAATACTAACAAGTTTACAAATTCCTTACACAAAATATAGGTGTTCTTGCATCCATAATGATAGTGAGAACTAGTAGGCATGAAGGTGATGAAAGGTTTGTATATCATAGATATTCATTTTGCATATGTATATTGTACATATCTAAGGCTAGCACAAGAAGTTCATTTGAGGAGTAATTCATACAAGGGGTATACTTTTTCATAAGGTAATAGTTGTACATCCCATAGATTTCAATGAGGTAGAACAACATCATAGAGTTGTATAGTAAATAAGACACAAGGCATGCTATAAGAGAATCACTACTAGTCAACCTTGGAAGGATTTCTCCATAGACCATTTCCTTGGATTATTGCACTTACAAAGAGGCAATGAATTCATCCTCATACTTGTTAATTAATTTTATAAAATGAGATATTTTATTCCTTATTATAAGTTAATTAATGTGTCTAGGTTAGTTGATTTGTTGAAGGATATAACTTGGTTACATGAATTACCACAAAGAATTATATTTTATAGAGATATGATATTCTTTCTATGTTTGTGGCACACCCTATCGAGGAAATTGTTTACACAACTTAATTACAATTCTTCATATCATCCTCAAATGGATGAAGAAATAGAGGTTATTAATAGGAGTCTTAGAAATCCGTCAAATGTCTAGTAGGGAGAAGCCTATTTAGTGGGACTTTGTGTTGACACAAGCTTAACTTACATACAACTAATCAATGAATATTCCATTTCAAATAGTGTATAAGGCATCCCCATAAGGTGTCATAGACTTTTGGGAGTGAATGATGGTAGGCATGTAAGAAAATATGTTGAAGAATTCATGCATCACACAAAGGAAGTTTATGGAAAATTCATGAATCAACTAGATCAAAGTGATACAAAAGATAATTTTTATGTAGATGAGCATCAATAGGAAAAGATTTACTCAAAGGGTATGTTGGTCATAGTGCATCTTATAAAGGAGTGGTTCCCCAAAGGAATGTATAGTAATTTAAATCACAAGAAGGTTGATCAATGTAACATCTTACATCTAGGTTTTCTAAGAATATATATTAGATCAAGCTACTTGAGGGGTTGGATATCTCACTAATATTCAATGTAGTTAATATGTATTTCTGCCATCAAGATTTATTATGAAATTAGAGGAATAATTAAATTGGAGAAAAGAGATATAAAAAAAGTACCAAGAAGGAATTGTTCTAATCTTAGATATGTTCATCAACAAGAAGACCTAGTAGATCAAGTACAATCTAAATGTCTTAAATTCACTACAAGGGTTAGGGACTAGCCCAGAGGAATTTTGGATTTCTAAAGTTGAAGTAAGCTAACTTGGGTGGTCAAATTAGTTGTTTGCATGGTCCTACTTGTGAGAGAATTTATCATAATAATTTCACCAAAAGTATTCAATGCAAGAGCATACTAGGGTTGGCACAACCTCACATAACCCATAAATATTATTTTTCTTTGGTATCCTTCTACATGCAAATCTAACATACATGCATGCACTATTTCGCATGCAAGATTAACTTATAGGTGGATCTATTTTTTTATTTATATTTAGAATTTTTAGAGACCTCCAAAGCAACTCTTTCTCAAGGATGCAACATAATTTATCCTTGTACAAGCCTTGTTGATTTGGATAAACATATTTAAGTACATCTAAACCTACACATAAGTTCCCCTTGCATAAAGTGCAATACAAACCTTTTCAAAGTGTGTATGCACCTTTATCTAGCCATGCAAACCTCTATGCAAATATATTTACTCACACAACTTAATCATGCATTCCTTGGAAAGGATGATAGATGTTCAAATATCCAAACAAGTGGTTAGGGTTAGGAAAACTTCTATCAAATAGAAAAAAAAATTCTAATGGTTTATAAAGTCTATAATATTAGGGAGGAATTATTTTTAAATTTACTAAAAAATTCCTATTAGGGGTTTTTAGTTTTGGGCAATTACTCCTATATGGAGTGTAGGTTTCATTTGGGCACTTAAATGCCCGTGCGGTCACATTCATATTCTACATTGTTAAAAACATCAATATGGAGGGTATTTTATTATTTTCTTATGTATATAAACGCAAATAAATAATAGACATTGCTAATAATTAAACTTTGTTTTGTATAAGTTTAAAGCTTGTATAACAAAATAATATCCTCCTAAACAATAATTAATAATGGATATTTTATTTTTGGGTAGATCATTTGGGGAAGGTGGGATTAAATTGCGGTTTATTGGGATGTTTCTATATTGAAAATATGGATTATCTACAGAATTGTTTTTAAAAAAATGTAATATTAGCCATTTTTAACAATAAATTTGGGGATCCGGTTGGAAGGTAGGGAGGTGGAGGGGTGTTAAGGTAGTTCGGTAGGTCAGGATTGGGTAATCCGCTAATACCTATTGGCGAGTTTTTTGATTTTATATAATGGCTATCTGGTAGTCCAGGTTGTTATGGTAGTGATGGTAGTTCGGTTGGGGATGGGGATGGGGATGGGTAGGGAGGGGTGTTATTCCATCCATACTTGGCGGTATTGCCCCGATGATAGGGACCCTCCAAAGATGGTTCCTATCGTAAGGGGCGCCATTTAACAGGGCACCATTCCAACGATAAATAACTCCGACCATCCAACCTACCAACCATAACAATATGTAACACCCACCATCTCCTGCCATCAGGGCCCCGGAACCTTCCAACCATAAATATGTAACACCCATCAACTAATTATTGAATTTGAATTCCATATTGCTTTAAATTATAATTTGTATCAATACCATATTGATTAAAATTATGATTTGAATTCCATATTGATTAAAATTATGATTTGAATTCCATATTGCTTAAAATTAT
>VDFB02257155.1:0-28444 GCA_007258455.2 Sequoia sempervirens | reverse complement strand
ATAAATGTAAAATAAAAAATAGAAGTACAATTAATATATATTTTTATCCCTTATACCAACTTACCAACCATTTATATATATTACATTAAATTTTTTAAACTTTATGATAAACATTTTATAATCAAATAATATTTTTATAAATTATTCAAATTTTATCAATATACCAAGCTATTTTCCATATATAAAATTCAAACACATGTGATAATACTAAATGGCTTGTAAGAATATCCAACTTTCCAACCACTCATGACAAACAAACTAGACTATTTCATTTATGGAAGGGAATAACTAAGAAATCCGTTAGTGTAAAGTCTTTGGTTGCCGAATTTCAAATTATTTATTAAGTCGACGCAATTCTTCAATTGACTATAATAAAAAATTATCTTGTTTTCAAGAATAATAAAGAAATAAATAGAATTCATGGGTCTTCGTTGAAAGTGCATATTTTATTATGTATTTCGTTTTATCCAAGTTACCTAACCTGATTTGGGGAATTTGAGAAGGTATTCAATGTCTCAACAATAGTTTTAAGAGAAAAATATTAGATTTTAGGTATTGGGTGTATGAATCTTGGATAGCATTAAGTGACTTTTTCTTAATTGATTTGGAAGCTTCCTTTGTATGGATATTATCAAGTTGTTTAATGAAGATAAATAAGTTGTTTTCTAGAGAATAGAATACATTAAGGAAGAATAATGGAAACAAAAGAGTAAATTAAGAGGTGGAAAGTAAATATGTGCTTTTAGAGTTAAGTGGTGCAACATAAAGAGGAGAGGAGATAACTACAAAGGTTTCAATGGGATTTGTTTCAAATGTGGGAAAGAGGATAATTAGACATTCAAATGTCTAAATTTTGTGTGATATGAAGCAAAGAAGTGTGTACATGTTATATAGGAAGGAGGTGGAAAGAGAAGTAGTGAGCACAAACTTAGACATTGTTGAAAACTTGATGATGCACAAAGTTCAACTAAAACCTACACATAATGCAAAGGAGTTATGGTTGAGAAAGACTCTCCATATTAGGTGCAAGTTTATCATCAATGGAGGTGACATCAATAACTAGGCATCTATTGAAATGAAGTAGAAGTTGAGTTTGAAGACCATCCCACACTATACAAATTTTCTTAGATGTAGAAATGTAGAAGGGACAACAACTCGTGATGGATTCGTGACTAGTTACATTTTTATAGGAGAATATTCAAATAAGGTACATATGACATAATGTGATTATGATGGATGCACAATATGTGTTTCTAGGAAGGCCTTGCTCTAGTATGGCTGTTACACAAAGCATAATGGGGAAAGAATACCTTCACCATCATAAAAAGATGGTACAAAGTTTGAATTGCTTCCCATGAAGGTAGAGGAAAATTTTACACAAAAGGGAAAAGTGATGTTAAAAGAGTTTCTCAAGGAGGTGGGAGACCTTTAAAACTTTCATACAGTAGTAGTCGATCCCATATAGAAGGAGCAAAAGATTCATGCAATTCAAGAGAGTCATAAGTCGTGACACTACTTGATGAGTTCATAGATGTTATTAGAATAGGAATTCCTAATAGATTGCCACCAATACACAGTATTTCACAATACATGGATCTAATTCTAGGTTCTAGTTTTCCAAACACTAAAACATATAAAAAAAAATTGACATGAGCTTGGAATTGAAAAATTAGATTGAATAATTGTTAGAATGAGGTCTAATATAGGAAAGAATGAATCTATGTCCACTTCGTACAATATTATATATTAAAGAAAGATGAGAAATGGAGGATGTGTGTAGCACTACCATGTAATAAATAAGATAACCACCAAGTACATGTTTCCACTACCATGCATGGTTGGTATAATGGATTTCTTAAGTAGAATGAATTAATTTCATAAGATCAATCTCCAAGTAGATATCACTAGATTAGGTACAAAGGAGATGAATTGAAGACAACATCTATAATTTAAAAGATAAATTTTATGATTGGTTATGTCATTTGGGCTAGAAAATACCCCAATTAGGGTCATGAGGTTGATAAACTAATTTCTAAATTTATTTCTAAAAAAAAAATCATATATCTCAATTGCAATTTGATGTACAAAAAGATGAGGGAGAAGCATATGTAATATGTAGTCATGTAGTTGAAAAAGGATCCTTAAGTGTCAACCTATAGAAATAAATGTTCATATTAAGATAATTTACATACTTGGCATTCATAATATCTCAATATGGAATTAAGATAACCTAGATCTATGTTTAAAGTGATAGTTGTGTGATAGAACCTAGGACACTTGCAACAGAGGTTAGACATTTCCATGAGTTGGTGAGATTATATAATTTCATCAGTAAATTCAATGGAATATGCCCTTACCCAGTCCATTACATGTGGAAGGGAAACTTTGAGTAGATGACTACTATTACCAAGAGTTTCACTATCTTGAAGAAGGTGGAAAAGGGGCATGTGACAACACTACTAAAATTTTGAAAGGATATTCTAAGCTAACTATGATTTCAAAGAAGTGGTAATTGGTATTTTGTTGATTCAAGAGAGTAGAACAGATACATACTTTAATAATCTAATTAAAATTAAGCTACATAGAGTTATTATTGTTAGGGTTAGAAAGACAGATATCTAACAATTAAATGCAGATTTAATTAATAAACTGAGAAACTAAGACACACATAGAATAAATTATAACACAGAGATTTAACGTGGTTCACCCAATCTGGGCTACATCCACCAAACCGAAGCCATCCAATACTTTTATTATCTAGTGTAAAACTTATTACAATCTTGTGAATAATCGATTTTTTCATCATACTATAATACCCATCTGAACCCCTTTTTAACAAGCTTAGAAGCTTCCAGATTTTGGGTTCTACAAAATCGGATTTTTCTTTTTTCGTTGATTTTTCCCTTTTTCGGTGATGACGCAAAAAAGTAGGAGGAAAATTTTTCTCAGGGGCTACCGCCCCTGAACCCCTGCCCGGGGCCCAACCTGGACCTAGACCCCAACAAGGATACATGCCAGGGTGTACAGTATAGCATGATCAGTCGCCACATACCAACAATTATATCTACATCCAAGGTAGGATTTTTGTAAGTGGAGGAATTACATGTCAAATAAGTTCATGTTGTGCATAGACCACTAGGTATCAAAGGCACATGAGGTGGGTAGAGTACTTTTAAGACACAAGGTGTACTAGAAGAGAAATACCACTAGTCAAATTTATGGAAAGATGCAACTTGGAGATTTATGGAACATTTTAAAACATTTCAAATAATTCTCAAAGTAGAAAAGTATAGCATGTTAGGCTATATATAGCCATTACATATGCCATATCAATCTTGGAATGACTTTTCTAATGAATTTTTCATTAGATTTTTGCACTCACAGAAAGGTAATGAATTCATCCTTATAATAGTTAATTGATTTTATAAACTGTGATAATTTATTCCTTGTTATAAGTTCATAGTGTGTCCAAGATAGTTGATTTGTTCTTCATGGATATAGTGTGGTTGCATGGATTACCATAGAGAATAGTATTTGATATAGATATGATATTCCTTATCTATTTTTGGTACACAGTATGCATTAAATTGGGAACACAACTCAATTATAGTTCTTCATATCATAGACAAATGGATGAAAAATTAGAAATTATTAATGAGAATCTTGGAAATCTATCAAATACTCAATGAATTGATCAATAGGGAAGATATAATTTCAAGTAGTGTGTAGGGAATCCCCACAAGGTGTCATAGAATTTAATTTCTCTAAAGAATGTCCTAAATATTATTTTCACACAATGTCATATACTTTTATTTCTTTAAAGAACTGTAATGTCGTAAAATTGCACCCCTTGCAACTTCACATACATTCTTGTATCTGATTTGGTGTCCACTCCCTTAGCACTTGTGTAGGCTCATTTTAGCCCCTGCATCAGCCTTTTTCCCTTCTCAAGATGCTCAAGGACCCCTTTTTAGTAGCTACCTTTGCACGTCAGCTTTGCATCAAACCTTGTGCTTTTCTTATTCGTGTCATTTTGCAACGTGATGTGTCTAGACACTAGTGCACCGTGCAAATGTTTGTGCACTGTGCTAGCATCTCATGATGTTTCAACGTTTAAACGACCATTTCTGAGCATTTTTTCCACTTGTCAGCAAGTCTTGTTAGTGGCAATGGCTTGGGATGCCTTGTAATGGCTTAGGAAGCTTCTTTTCCTTCCTTAAATGTTATCCTTTCAATTCATTTGTCTCTTTGGACCTCTCTATATTTGGCTCTAGCCTCTTCCTCTACCCTTTTTCTTGATATCTTGCTTGCACAACTCCATATAGCTTGCTACAGTAGCACACTCAAGCTCTTATAACACTCTTTGCAACCCCTTGGCTCTTGAAACTCTATCTCACTTACCTTGTTCTTGTGAGCATCTTGGGATTTATCACATCCCCTATCACTTGCATCTCTACTTTGTGATATGGGTTCTCCTCCTTGAGCAGGGATTGCTTTTATCACTCGTTATTTTCTTACTTTGTTCATGTTCTCTATCTATCTAGCTGTTCGTGGAGGTGGAAACACCAAAACGGGGGTTTGACTGAGGCAAACCCCTATACAACCCCAACATTTTCTCCAGATTTTATGTATGCAGGTATTGAAGATATTCACATGATGGAGGCTTCATTACTTGGGATGTTGGGAGAAGTTTCTATCTTTTATTCTCTTACCTTATCATTTACTTTACTTTATTTTAGTTTTGTCACATTTTGTTATCTTCTCGTATTCTAGAAGTTCTTAGTAATTAGACTACTAGTGGTTGCTTTGTTGTTTTCTATGATATTCTCATTCTCTAGTATGTATGAGATGTCAAGGCACCTCTAAGAGTCCAACACACCGCGTTGTCATCCTTATTCCACGATGTCGTCATTTGGCCGAGAGTTTGTCAGTCTATTTATAAAACCTCTATGATTTACTCTTTCTGATTCTAGAACTCTCGCTTTGTTCCCTAAGGTAGTTTAGAGAAGTTTTCCCCTTGGGAATCTCTTGAGAATAAAGAGACTCATGAGTAGCAAATCCCCCTTCTCTACAAGAACATCATGATTTATCCTTGTACAAGCCCTATTGATTTGGTAATATTCTATTTGAGTACATCTTAGCCTACACATCCTTGCACAAAACATAATGCCAACCTTTCCCAAGTTCCTATGCATCCTCGTATAGCTTATTCAATCCCATCTACTAATATTTCAACCCATAGAACTTAATCATGCGTGCGTTGGATAAGTTAATAGATGTCAAAATATTAGAACATATGGTTAGGGTCAAGGTAGCTTCATTGAAATAATCATGTAATGAGATTTTATGATTTTCTAATGATTTTTCAAATTTGAAATTTTAGGGAGGCATTACTTTTAAATTAATTAAGGAAAAGCCTAATTATTCTATCCAAAAATTGCATATCTTTATATCACATATCAAATTTTCACCTAGGCACTCATTAATGGCATTATGTCATGCATCATTCTTTGGAGTTAGTGTAGAGTATATTTCTCGGGCCTAACATTATTTTTTAGTGTGAAATGTGTCTTTATGCATCTAGTTATCATTTATCTAGTCCCTACACCTAGTAGTCTTATTCACACTAACTTAAGTTTAGTTAGTCGTTTAGTTGTCTCACCTCATCGACATATGACACATGCTCTCACACCTATCCCAAGTGTTCTACATATGTCACATCTCTTAGAGTTTTAGTCAGTATTTTATTGCACCTTCCTACTTCCTCCTTCTCCTACATATACAAGGACATATCATTGTACATTCACACGTTTTATGATAGCTTCTTGGCTAATTTTTTGTTCTTGACTCTTTTTTGGAACATCTAAATTTTACATTCATAGTTTTCTACTTTAACATTATTTATGTTTAATTTATAATCATTTGAAGGGGTTTAAAATTTACATGATTATGGGTTTTAGAGATGGAGAATTAATCGATTTTGTTGCAAATAGTCTCTACATATATTTCTTTCGGGTTTGATAGCATTGTATTTGTGAAGTCTCATATATGGGTGGCCCAAATATGTTTATGTAATTTCTACAACCAAATATAATTGTTTTTAATTCAATCTCTATTTTCTTCCTTATTTATCTTCTCTTTGTGTGTTCTATGTGTTCATTCACCAATTGTTTATTTGACATTTTATTAATTGTTATAACACTATGTTCTTGAAGAGTATCATCAAAAAAATGATTAATTCTCTTAATCAAGTCTTGTCCATGAGGATTTAACATGAGTAATCACTGGAGCTCCTACAAAATGAAGAAGATTGTGAATGTTTGTTTGAATTTGTAATATCATTTTCAAATAGTTCTAACTCTTCAAGATTTGTATTCTACCTATGGTGTTTGAGCAAATCCATATAAAATCATAGATATGAGAATTCGGAGAATCCATTATGATAGAGAGAATTTGACCTAGGATTTGAGATAGCTTGAAAATATGAAAAAAATTAACAATGAGAATTGCATAAGGAAATCCCTAGGGTCAAGGCACCATGAGGTGTAAGATAAGTTAGTGTTCACTAAAATTCAAGAAAATTAAACACACCCTATGATTAATTTAGGATTATAATTAAATGAGAAAAATAATAAATATAATCAAACCTAAATTAATTAAAGAGGTGATATTGATAGATGTAAATGATAAATTGAAAAGTAGGCTAGAAGGGCTTAGTTCTTTTATCAGTTTGTTGCATTCAATTATAAAGTTTATGTTATATGTTGTGATTAATTATTATAGTAAAAAACTACGATTGATTATGCACTATTAAAACTCTCAAAAATATACATTATGAACTTGGATTATTCTAGAATTATGTCACACATATAGTTATATCTAAGAACTTTGTCTCTACATGGTCCAATCTTCTCCTAATGCGATTTTTGGTATTTCACTCTTGCATCCAACACCTATAATTAAATCAAAGGTGGTGTTGAAATGCATAGTGGGGGTTTTTATGTGTGGATGGAAGGTTTATTATTTTCATGATAATAAGTTCAACCCCTTTTTTATGATATAATATTGAAAATACACCAAGAAAACAATACAATTCCTTTAATGTTGATGTTGATATATGTATAGATGCTTTGTCATGGGATGTTCTTATGCCATTTTATATGATTTTATTTTCCTACAAGGTGAGAGGTCATCACGAGTACTAGATAGATAATTTTAGATGCTCAACTAGAGGTGCATATAAGTCCATAGAAAATTGTCAAATTTTGAAAGGGTTAGCTCGATACAAGACATGAATTTAAAATCAATTTCAACTATGTCAAAAAATGGTAAGTCTGAGCAATGGGATGCAGATGGAACCTAGTCTAGGAAAGTTAAATTTAAAAGGGATCAAACCATTCTTGACTAAGATAATGTTTAAGACTATTTTGAATAATAAATACAAATCTAATGTCAATTTTGTATTAAACAAAACAGATTGAACACTACAACCATACATTTACAACATACCAAAAATAAATTAAAAATTAAAAAAAAAATACAATTAATATATATTTTTATCCCTTATACCAACATACCAACCATTTATATATATTACATTAAATTTTTTTAAGTAAACTTTATGATAAACTTTTTATAGTCAAATAATATTTTTATAAATTATTCAAACTTTATCAATATACCAAGCTATTTTCTATATATAAAATTCAAACACATATGTGATAATCATAAATGGCATACACTTTTCTATGTTCTTATTTTTCCCACATAAGAAGGAAAGCTTGTTATAATATCCAACTTTATTAAGTCGATGCAATTCTTCGATTGGCTACAAAAAAATATCTTGGTATCAAGAATAATAAATAAATAAATAAAATTCACGGGTCTTCCTTGAAAAGTGCATATTTTGTTAGGTATATGGTTATTTGGGGAAAAGAATAATAAATAAAATTCACGGGTCTTCCTTGAAAAGTGCATATTTTGTTAGGTATATGGTTATTTGGGGAAAAGAATAATAAATAAAATTCACGGGTTTTCCTTGAAAAGTGCATATTTTGTTAGGTATATGGTTATTTGGGGAATTTGAGAAGGTACATGATGTCTCATAAGATAGTTTTTTTAATATTTATTTTTTAACTTTTAGGTGTTGGGTTTATGAATTTTGGATAGTATCAAGTGACTCTTTTTTTAAATGATTTCAATGATTCTTTTGTCTAGATTATGAATAGCATCGAGTGATTTAAGGAAAAAATTTCTTCTAGATATTAGAATAAGGAAGAGTAAGGATAGAATTTTAAATTAAAGTGGTGTCATACATAGATGTGAAATTAAGGTGGAGAGAAGAGAAGACAACTGTAAAGGTTTTAGTGACCCTGTTTCAAATGTGGGTCAAAATGATATTAGGGTCTAAGTGTTTAGATGTATGAGATGAAGGTTGTGTAAAAAAATGTATATATGTTATGTAGGACACAAAGATAAGGAAGTGGAAAGTGGAGTAGATAGCATAAATCTAAAGATTGTTGAGAACTTGATGATGCATAAAGTTCAACTAAAACTTACACACAAAGTAAAGGAGTTGTGGTTGTGGAAAAATCTCCTTACTAGATGTAAGTTTGGAGGAAAGTGTTGCAAGTTGATCATCAATGGAGGTGATATCAATTGCTTGGTGTCTATTGAGATGGAGTAGAAGTTGAGGTTAAAGAATACCCCTCACTATACAAAGCATCTAAATTGTTGAAGGATGACAACTCACAATGATGGAGTAGTGTCTAGTTACATTTTTTATAGGAGAATATAAAAATAAGGTATGATGTAATGTGATTATGTTAGATGCATGGCATGTGTTTCTAGGAAGGCACTGATAATATGGTTGTTATGAAATATATGATGGATGCAAGAATACCTTCACTATCATGAAAAATGGTACAAAGTTTGAATTACTTTTCATCATGGTAGAGGAAAAGTGCACATACAAGGAAAAAGTGATGTTAACAAAAGAGTTTCTCAAGGAGGTGGGAGACTTAACAAAAATACCATAAACTAGTAGACAAGCCCATATAGAAGGAGAAAAAGTGTCATGCAATTCAAGGAAACCATAAGTGATCGCACTACTTAAGGAGTTCACATATATAATTGGTATAGGAACACTTGATAGATTGCCACCAATGCACACCTTTTTATACTACATGGATCTAATTCTAGGGTCTATCCTTCCAACAAGGAACCATATAAAATGAATCCTAGCAAGATTGTGGAATTAAAAAATTAGGTTGAAGAATTGTTAGAATGAAGTCTAGTATAGGAAAGAATGAATCCCTATGCATTTCTTATAATATTTATACTAAAGAAGGATGGGAAGTGGAGGATTTTTGCATAAACTCCCATGCAATAAATAAGATCATCATCAAGTATAAGTTTCCACTACCATGCATTGATGATATAATGGATTTCTTAAGTGATTTGCATATTTTTTTAAAAATCAAATTCAAGAGTATATATCACTAGATTAGCATCGAAGATGTAGATGAATGGAAGACAACATCTACAATAAAGGAAGGTTTCTATGAGTGGTTGGTTATGTCAAATGGACTAACAAATGTCCCAATTAGGGTCATGATGTTGATAAATTAGGTTCTAAATTTATTTCTTGGAAAAAATATCATATATCTCAACAACATTTAATTGTTTAAAAAGATGAGAAAGGATCATTTGTAATGTTTTTTCATGTAACTAAAAATGATCAATTGTGTCTCAACCTAAAGAAATGCATGTTTATGTCAAGAGAACTTACATATTAGGGTTCATATTATCCCAATATGGACTAAAGATACACTTAGATCTAAGTTTAAAGTGATAGTTGAGTGGATAGAATCAATGACACTTGTAATAGAGATTAGACCTTTCCATGCGTTGGTGAGATCATAAAATTTGATAATGGCTTCAATGGAATATGCCCTTACCTCATGCACTATATGTAGAAGGAAAATTTTGATTAGATTACTACTATTACCAAAAGTTTTACTATCTTGAAGAAGAAGGTCACAAAGGAGCCTATGCTAGCACTCCCAAAATTTTAAAGGGTGTTCTAAGTTAACTTATGATACCAATAGAGTGGATTTTGATGTTTTGCTGATTCAATAGGGTAGATAAAATATATAATTTAATAAGAATTTAAATAAAGATAGGTAGAATTATTATATCTACATCCAATAATTCTACACCATAGTGTAGGCTTTGTGTAAGTGGAGGCATTACTTGTAAAACAAGTTTATGTTGTACATAGACCTCTAGGCATTTAAGTAAATCAACAATCAAGGAAGTCTCAACCAAAGGAACAAGAGATGGGTAGAGTACTTATAGAGTTAGTATTTTGTGTTGACAAACTATTCAAAAGAAATACTAACAAGTTTACAAATTCCTTACACAAAATATAGGTGTTCTTGCATCCATAATGATAGTGAGAACTAGTAGGCATGAAGGTGATGAAAGGTTTGTATATCATAGATATTCGTTTTGCATATGTATATTGTACATATCTAAGGCTAGCACAAGAAGTTCATTTGAGGAGTAATTCATACAAGGGGTATACTTTTTCATAAGGTAATAGTTGTACATCCCATAGATTTCAATGAGGTAGAACAACATCATAGAGTTGTATAGTAAATAAGACACAAGGCATGCTATAAGAGAATCACTACTAGTCAACCTTGGAAGGATTTCTCCATAGACCATTTCCTTGGATTATTGCACTTACAAAGAGGCAATGAATTCATCCTCATACTTGTTAATTAATTTTATAAAATGAGATATTTTATTCCTTATTATAAGTTAATTAATGTGTCTAGGTTAGTTGATTTGTTGAAGGATATAACTTGGTTACATGAATTACCACAAAGAATTATATTTTATAGAGATATGATATTCTTTCTATGTTTGTGGCACACCCTATCGAGGAAATTGTTTACACAACTTAATTACAATTCTTCATATCATCCTCAAATGGATGAAGAAATAGAGGTTATTAATAGGAGTCTTAGAAATCCGTCAAATGTCTAGTAGGGAGAAGCCTATTTAGTGGGACTTTGTGTTGACACAAGCTTAACTTACATACAACTAATCAATGAATATTCCATTTCAAATAGTGTATAAGGCATCCCCATAAGGTGTCATAGACTTTTGGGAGTGAATGATGGTAGGCATGTAAGAAAATATGTTGAAGAATTCATGCATCACACAAAGGAAGTTTATGGAAAATTCATGAATCAACTAGATCAAAGTGATACAAAAGATAATTTTTATGTAGATGAGCATCAATAGGAAAAGATTTACTCAAAGGGTATGTTGGTCATAGTGCATCTTATAAAGGAGTGGTTCCCCAAAGGAATGTATAGTAATTTAAATCACAAGAAGGTTGATCAATGTAACATCTTACATCTAGGTTTTCTAAGAATATATATTAGATCAAGCTACTTGAGGGGTTGGATATCTCACTAATATTCAATGTAGTTAATATGTATTTCTGCCATCAAGATTTATTATGAAATTAGAGGAATAATTAAATTGGAGAAAAGAGATATAAAAAAAGTACCAAGAAGGAATTGTTCTAATCTTAGATATGTTCATCAACAAGAAGACCTAGTAGATCAAGTACAATCTAAATGTCTTAAATTCACTACAAGGGTTAGGGACTAGCCCAGAGGAATTTTGGATTTCTAAAGTTGAAGTAAGCTAACTTGGGTGGTCAAATTAGTTGTTTGCATGGTCCTACTTGTGAGAGAATTTATCATAATAATTTCACCAAAAGTATTCAATGCAAGAGCATACTAGGGTTGGCACAACCTCACATAACCCATAAATATTATTTTTCTTTGGTATCCTTCTACATGCAAATCTAACATACATGCATGCACTATTTCGCATGCAAGATTAACTTATAGGTGGATCTATTTTTTTATTTATATTTAGAATTTTTAGAGACCTCCAAAGCAACTCTTTCTCAAGGATGCAACATAATTTATCCTTGTACAAGCCTTGTTGATTTGGATAAACATATTTAAGTACATCTAAACCTACACATAAGTTCCCCTTGCATAAAGTGCAATACAAACCTTTTCAAAGTGTGTATGCACCTTTATCTAGCCATGCAAACCTCTATGCAAATATATTTACTCACACAACTTAATCATGCATTCCTTGGAAAGGATGATAGATGTTCAAATATCCAAACAAGTGGTTAGGGTTAGGAAAACTTCTATCAAATAGAAAAAAAAATTCTAATGGTTTATAAAGTCTATAATATTAGGGAGGAATTATTTTTAAATTTACTAAAAGAAAAAAAATATAGCCCTATTAGGGGGTTTTAGTTTTAGACAGTGCTAGGTTATGGAGTGTAGGCTTCATTTGGGGCACTTAAATGCCGAATTAATGCGACTCATATTCTACATTGTTAAGAAACATCATCATGGAGGGCATTTTAATAGTTTCATATGTATATAAATCATAAATAAATTAATATTTTCACATTACATACGCAACTAGAATTTAATACAATAGACATCTATATAAAAATAATATCCCTTCCGAACACACACTTAATAATGGGATATTTTATTTTTGGGTAGATCATTTGGGGAAGGTGGGATTAAATTGCGGTTTATTGGGATGTTTCTATATTGAAAATATGGATTATCTACAGAATTGTTTTTAAAAAAATGTAATATTAGCCATTTTTAACAATAAATTTGGGGATCCGGTTGGAAGGTAGGGAGGTGGAGGGGTGTTAAGGTAGTTCGGTAGGTCAGGATTGGGTAATCCGCTAATACCTATTGGCGAGTTTTTTGATTTTATATAATGGCTATCTGGTAGTCCAGGTTGTTATGGTAGTGATGGTAGTTCGGTTGGGGATGGGGATGGGGATGGGTAGGGAGGGGTGTTATTCCATCCATACTTGGCGGTATTGCCCCGATGATAGGGACCCTCCAAAGATGGTTCCTATCGTAAGGGGCGCCATTTAACAGGGCACCATTCCAACGATAAATAACTCCGACCATCCAACCTACCAGCCATAACAATATGTAACACCCACCATATCCTGCCATCAGGGCCCCGGAACCTTCCAACCATAAATATGTAACACCCATCAACTAATTATTGAATTTGAATTCCATATTGCTTTAAATTATAATTTGTATCAATACCATATTGATTAAAATTATGATTTGAATTCCATATTGATTAAAATTATGATTTGAATTCCATATTGCTTAAAATTATAATTTGTATGAATTCCATATTGCTTAAAATTATTTTTATCGATTATTCTAAATTCCTTACATAGCCCAAATTTTATATTTACAAACTATACATCTTTCTCTTAAAAATTGAATTTCTTCCTAGGTGATCATTAATGGCATTACAATATGCCTTAGTCTTTATAGTTAGTGCAAATTGGGTTTATTAGGGGGTGATCCCACAATAGTGGTTTACACTTTTTGGGACATCCTATTTTTTGTTGAAATCACATATTTTCCAAAAATATAATGATTTAAGCCTTGAAAAGTTCTATTTAGATTCCAATTGAAGAGGGTTTGATCAAACCACCTTCAATCAAACCCCCTTGGATAGAACCCCGCTAGTTTTAAACCATACCTATAATGGAGTCTCCTTTGCACCTATCAAAATGTTGATAAGAAACCATTTTTGATTTACCTTTTGGGGGATCAAATGAATTCATTTAATTTTATTTTTTTAAGTATGTATTTAATTTTATAAGCTTCCCAAAAAGTATAATTTTAAATATATTTAATTTGATTATTATATTTATTTTTTATTTTTTGTGAATGTAGGTTTTTCATCGAAAATCAAGCCCTATGTTCTGCACATATGCAAAAATAGTAGATTATAAAAAAATTAAAAAATATATATATGCAGTTGATATTGATGTCCTTGATCCGACAAAAAGGTAAATTGAATTTCGATACATACAAAATGTTTAAATTGTAACTAGGTTGACTTCAAAAATTAATTAAGAAAAAATATTCAATAAAACACTATGAAAACAATTGCATGCACTAGATGTCGTAGTTATGAATCTAAATTAAAAAAAAAAGAATTTTATCCTTCATAGAAAAAAATTTATGTGTTAGCAAATACACACCACTCTTTAAAAATGGTGTTTACTATTAAAAACTAGTTTTTGAAGTAGATGGAAAAATAAATGCAATTTGATTCCAATTTTTTTAAAATATATATTTAGAATCTACAGACAAAATGTCACAAATCACTAGTTTGCATCATCTTCAAATTCTTCATGGTTTAACAGCTATAAGTGCTTGAAAGTGGAGATTTAGTTAAAAAAAATCAGTTCAATGTCAAGTTTGACCAAAAAGTGTAAACCGCTATTGTGGGATCACCCTAGGCCTACATTTATTTATGGGTAATTCTTAGTCATTTTAAATTGTTTAAAATTTAGTATGGTTTTAGGTTTTGTGTAGAGTTTAAGAGAGAGAATTAATTGGTTGTATCACAAAGAGTCTCTACATATATCTCTCTACATGAATGTAAGGTTTTTTGTTCAATATCCATTGTATTTCTTGTAAATATATGTTCTATTTGTGTGTTCTGTATGCTCATTCACCATTTTTGCATCCAACATGTCATTAATTGATTTGTACCACTTGTGTTCTTGATGAGTATCATTAAAAATTTGAGCAATGCTCTTAAACAAGTATAATCCATGTGGATTCAACATTAGCAATTATTCGAGCTCCTAAAAGAAGATGGAAGATTGTGGATGCTTTGTGAAGTTGTAATATCCTTCTTAAAGAGTTATAAATTCTTAATCATGTTATTCTACTAGGATGGTGTATAAAAAAAATCAAATAAAAATCATAGATAGAAGCATTGGGAGAAGTTATTAGGTAAAGATACTTTGGTCTAGGGTTTAAGATGGGTTGACAATATGAAAAAAAACCAACAATGAGAACCATATAATGAAAGAGCTAAAATTTAATATTAAGTAATCCAATAGGAATCAAAACATGAATCAATAACAAAAAATATATCAACTCTAAAAAATAGATGACTAAATAAAAAATATCAAATCTAAAATGAAATGATGGAAGACTCTAGGATCAAGGCACTACGTGGTGTAAGATAATAAGGGTTAATCAAAATGTAGGAAAAATAAACATGTACACCCCACAATTAATTTATGATTTTAATTAGATGAGTAAATAAATAAATATAATTAAACCTAAATTAATTAAAGAGTTGACATTGCTAAATATAAACATTTGAGAAATTGAAAAGTAGGTTAGAAGGGCTTAGATCTTTTTTCAATTTATTGTGGTGAATGACAAAGATTATGTTGTATGTTGTGATCAACAACTAGAGTAAAAAAATTGGGATTGGATCTATATTATTAAGATAAGACAAATTTAGATTGTCAATTTGGACTATTCTAGACTAGGTTGGGCCTATGGTTGTATCTAAGTGCACTTTATCTCCACACAATCTAGTCCTATCCTAGTGTGATCTTTGGCATTTCACTCTTACATTCAACACCTATAATTAAAACAAAAGGTTGTGTCAAAATTCACAATGGGGTTTGTTGTGTGTAGAGGGAAGGTTTATGATTTCCTTGATAATAAATCCAACCCTTTTGTTGATGATACACTATCAAAAGTATGCCTAGATACTTTGTCAAGGCATGCTCTAATGCTTTCCAATATGAATTTTTATTTATATTTTGTGAAAGGTTTCAATGAGTACTAATGACCTAGGATTGCTATAAATACATAATCCTATATGCTCAACTCAAGGTCTTTTGGGCATATAGATTGATAAGAAACAATCAAATTTTGAAAGGGTTAGCTCAAGGTAGGAGGATTTGAATTTAAAATTAAATCAAACTATGTTGCAATATGGCAAGTTCGAAGGATAGGGCTGCATTTGTGGTTTGGTATAAGAAATCTGAAATCATAATGGATTAAACCATTCTTGACTAGGATAATGGTTAAGGCTATTTTGAGTGATAGGTATAAGGGTAGGGTCAATTTATGTTCCAAACAAAACAAATTAAGCACTATGACATACCAAAAGTAACTATCAATCAAAATACAAAAAATATATGGTAAATATTTTTATTGATACACTAGCATGTACCAACTCTGTATGTTATATTCAATTTTTTATTATTGATGATAGGTTCAAGGGTAGGGTCAATTTATGTACTAGACAAAACAAATTAAGCACTATGATATACCAAAAGTAAATGTCAAACAAAAAAATATATATATATGATAAGTATTTTTATCGCTTACACTACCATACCAACTCTTATGTTGTATTCAACTTTTTATTTTTGAAAGGACAAACTTCATAGTAAACTTTTACCGATAAACAAAATTTAATCTATAATAAAAAAAATTATAAACCATTCAACTTTACTAATATACCAAAAACATCATTGTCATATCATCAATAGTCTTTTCCAAATGATTCTACCCCGATATGACACTGTCCCACAAATTGACAATCATAAATAACATATATTTTTCATTGTTTTTATTTGCTAGATAAGAAGGAAAGCTTGTAATAATATCCAAAATTTTCAACCATTCATAAATGGCATATAATCTTATTAATAAATATGAAAGCTGCACTTTGAGAAAAAAATCACTTCAGATATGGCAGGTAATATCTAAAAATTAGTTGGCCTAATGTCTTGGCTGGCGGATTTCATGTAAAAAAAAATTGATAGTTAAGTTGATGGAAATATTCAATTGATAAATAATCTTCTTCGTTTCGTAAACAAATAAAATTCGACTTTCTTCCATTTTTTTTATTAGGCATCCTGTGTTATCTAAGTTGTCTAAGTTGACTTAGGGAAAATTCTAGATGTCTTTAATGTTTTAATTATAGTGATTGAGAGTGATTTTGGATTTAATTTTGGAGTAGTTTAGTATTAATGATTTGAGTCGTATTTTGTGATTTATCATTAAGATGATGAAAAATATTTTATGATTTATAATAGTTTTGGTATTAATGTTCTGGTATACATTCTATTATTTGTCATTAAGATGAGGAAAGCTATTAATTTTAATATTTATGTTTCAGATCACACTACATGAAACACCATCAAGATGAGCAAATACTTGTGGCATCAAAATTTTAAATCACTATCCATCATTAATATGAAGAAAAATACTTGGGTCACACTCTCAATCCATCATCAAGATTACCAGAATCTAAGAGCAAGATTACGAGGATCTAAGATGAAGATTATGAGAAGTACACTATATGATTTATGTATACTTTTTCTCATCTTGACAATAGATTAAAAAATACAATTCAAATATAATACTAAATACTTTACATAATACTTTTTATCAACCTAATAATAAATCATATAGGCTAGTATGATTCAAAATATTTCTGAAAACAACTACACAATAAAATGCATAAAGATTAACCATTATTATATTATCTCCTAAAAATTACTTTTTAATATTTTTTCAGCTTTCCAAGTGTTTGGGTTTGCCTTGATTTAACCAAAGAGCATGACTAAAAAATGAAGTTGGATTTGAAAACTAATTTTAAAATTTAATTTGCAATTAGTATCAACTTTTCTCTTGAATTAAGAAAATTATTATTTAATTAAAAGAACACATTATAAAGCTTCATTTTGATTGGCGGAAAATCACCAAATCTCACCACCCAATCTTCCAATTTGATGTCATTAGATTTTGAGAAGTACTTGATGACGATTTTTTGTATATAATATTAAATGCTGCCCCACATATCGCAATCATAAATGACAGAATTTCCCATATACTTTCTTCTGTCACTTAACATAAAATCTTCAATGATATTAATGCTCTCGTCAACGTTGACGTGCAAAGAGATATTCGAAGAATATACTTTCTTCTGTCAGTTAACATAAAAGCTCCAGAATATTAATGCTGTCGTTAATGTTGGCGTGCGCGGAGAACTTCAAAGAAAATACGGAAGCTGGTCTTTGACTAGGTTTAATGATTTGATTCTTTGTTGCCGTCGTTTAACGGCAAACTAGAGTTCGTTATTGGTAAGGAAATATAGCCGTTGTTTGGTGTTGAATTATATGAATAGAGCTATTAGCTAAAATGTCAGTTAAATTATACAAAACCAGACTTACAATATGAGAGTGACATTAACAGAGGCTGTATAAGTATCAACCATAAAATACAATCACAAATAGACATATTACAAAAGCTGTATAACATTTTACAATGCCCAATCCTTCTTACCCGAATCTGGGAGAAAAAAATAGCCACCTTGTTCGCCGAATTTGAGTCCAAAAAAAAAAAGTTTATTCATCAATTTCATGGACTTAAAGTAATTAATCAATCTACTTTTAATTAGTTGATAGGTTAATATAGTGTGAGATTTGAGTCTAAAACAAGTCTCATGCCTCCAAACAATTTTTGAGTTGTTCAATAACAAGTTTCAATTTTGTTTAATGGTAAATCAGCTGTGTTTAATGGTAAACACCTCCAAAATATGAAGTTAAAGCCTCTAAAATCTCACTTATCATGTAAAAGCTAGATAAATATTGATTTGCCAATTGGATGGATCATGGAAACATTCTATTTTCATTTGCGGTGTTTTTTTTGTCAATTTGATGGCACTTTTTCTTTTTCATTTGCATTACTTTATGTTTTAAATTTGCATGCAAATATTTCAAAATAAGATAATACCTAATTTCTAAAATCTAGATTTGCTAAGTTTATTTCATTCCACTATTTAGCACTTATTATTAGTACTATTGAAATAGTCAACTCATTTTGTTAATTAGTTATTAATAAGTTGGTTTTGGACCATTTTTTTTTTAAAGTGAACATGTTAATACTTAGCTTTAAAATTTGTAAAAATTAATAACTAGTGATTAATGTTTTCAATTTCAACCAATCAAAATTAATTATTTCCTTTTCATATATTTATTTTTAACTTTTTGTAAAGTAAAATGAATGTTTTTTAACTTTTCTAATTTTCAAAATTATTTCTATTGAATGACATTGATTAAAAAAACTTAAGCAATGAGCGCCGATTGGAATTGAACATAACATTTGTCTTTTGCAATTTTATTGGCTTTTTTCTAGGCATTTTTTTGGCCACTTTTCAATTAATATGTGCACATCAAAAGTGCAAGGATTATGACAAAGTTTAAAAAAATTAAATTTTAATAATCACAAAATCATTCATAAATACATTTCTATTTACGATGCACTTGATCCAACATCATTTTTAGTTTTTCCTATTACACTTCATGATTGTGAAAAAGAGGTGCACATCACTATAGGGGAGAGGGGCCCATAGTGGAGCGGGGTTCAATAGTGGGGATAGAAGTAGGCCTTAGTAGGCCACATAGTGGAGTACCTTAATATCCAATTGCAAAACACTTTTTATCCATAAAGTACATAAACTGACAAATCATGTGATGCCACATCAGCACACCAATAAAACATGACTTAGTGCACCACTATCGGTCTCACTTTTTTTGGGGGCCTTTTTCGATACCTCAACAAAAAATCATGCTGATGTGGCATCATATTTGAGGATGTGGCCCTAAAGCGAAATATAGAAGCACGAGCTGCCAAATAAACTGTTGTACATAATTGGGAGTGATTTGAAATTTCCACGTAAGATTTTGAGAAATGTGAAGTTAGGGTGCTCCACTATGGCCCTCCCACCAGAGCATTAAATTTTTAGTGTTATTTTATTTATTTATTAAAAAAAGTCATTTCATAACATAGATTTTCTAGCATGCATTGATTTTTATTAAAATATTCATCACTTCACAAAAATATAAAATATAAAAAATAATTTTATTTTAATTATAATTATTTAAAAATAATTTTATTTTAATCATAATTATTTTAAAATGATTTTATTTTAATCATTTTTATTTTTTAAAATGATGTTATTTTAATCATAATTATTTAAAAATTATTTTATTGTATTTATTTAAGAGTAAAAAAAATATAAACAATATTTTATTTCACTCATAATTATTTAAAAATTATTGTATTTTATCTATTTAAGAGTAATTTTATTTTACTTCAAATTATTTAAGATTTATTTTAGGAATTCATTTTATTTATTTAGTTAAAAGCAATTTTTATTTTATTTTAGATTTTCTTTATATATAAATATCTTAAATACATCTATTTAAGAAAACTATAATTATTGAAGAGTTATTTTATATTATATTAGAAAAAATATTTGATAAATACATCACACATTATACATGCACATATTAGTTTTGTGTATATATTGTTTAAAATTGTATATGTGCTTCTTTTATGTTGGTCAATTACATGATTACTTAAATCTTATTTCTTCACACAATTTGTACCTATCAAATTTTCAACTATTATAAGTAACAAGTAAAAATATATCAAATCAACAATCCAAATCACTCAAACCATTACACTAGATTCCATCTTTACATTGTATAATACCTCTTTGCATTAAATATATTATTTTGGCTATTTTATTTTTCATTACACTAGATCCCCTCTTTCCCTTGTAGAATACCTCTTTGCATTAAATATATTCTTTTGGCTATTTTATTTTTCAAGATATGGAAGTTATTTCATTTTATTTTACTTCAAAAATATTTTACATTATTGATTTTATTAGTTCCTACCATGGAACTATAGTAAAGGCCAAATCTATAACTAATGTTTAATATTTTTTTTTTAGCCAATCAAAATTTGATAATTTTATTTTCATTCATGATATTTGAATTTTTAAAATGTCTAATAGTTAACTTTTATAATTTTTAAAATCATTTTTGTCAAGCATCATTGGCTAAAATAACTATGGCAATGAGGAAGACTTTTGGGGAAGTGAGCATAATCTTTTGTTTTACAATTTTATTGACTTTTTGTGGCAATTTATTGACCATATCTCAGTTAACACTTCTCACTTTTTAGCTAATACTTGATATCCGGAAGTACAATGATTATAGGTAAGTTAAAAATAAATTTATTATAAAAAAAATTCTAAAACAATTACAAATAATGATTTAAAAATCTTTATTGACTAAACCTACCTTTTATGAAACAAAAATGTCATTAACAAAACTTCTAATTTGGCTATCCCTCTAAACAAAAATAAAAAAATTCTTAAAACTTAATCAGGAGAGATGAAAGGTAAAATTAAACTCATCAAATATTTTTTTAACATCTCACTTATAGTGCAAACATACACTATTTTTTCTCCTTAAACATATATTTTTTCAATTAATAAATATATATTTCATATGTTATTTTTGTTAAAGTATTTTATTCAATCTTTATTAAATACCATTCGTATATACTATTATATTTTTTAATAAATTTCATTCTCAATAATTTATAATTTATTATTATAGGTCAACTATTTCAATAATAAAAATATTTTTTCAACTCGTATATATACATATTTGTGTATGTATGTTTGTCTCTTAAATGAACAACCATATTTTAAAATAAAATATTTATTTTAAAACTTTAAATATTATAGAGATGAATTTTTTAAAAAAATTTAAAAACATCATTTTTAAACATTTTTCTAAATTAGTTTATTTTTCCTACAATATTTATCTAAACTTCTTTTTAGATTACATTTATTTTACTTTTAATTTGAAAAAGAGTAATAGACATTTCATATTTATATCTTTTGATTCTAATTTTATAAAAGTCATCATTTATATTTTTATGATTATTTTTTCTTTGAGTGTATTGAGTGTGGCATTAAAATGTCATTCCATGTATGTTTTGATGAATACAATGAGATAACATAAACATAAGTAAATATGTTATCATTTTTTTTTGTTAGCTAAATAATAATATAATTATCTCAATATAATTTTTTAGTTTTAGATTATTATTATGGTAAGTAAATAAACATAGGCACTTATATATTTTTATTTTTAGATTATTATTATGGTAAGCTATAATATAGGCATGATGTGCACTTATGCTATTTATATTAAGAATTAGTTTTAAAAAAATTGTATACTTACCAAAGAAAAATAAATAAAAAAGGAGCGACACTGCAATGAAGGTACTTTGGTCTATTGCAAACCTTATTATGTGAATTGGAATTTATTGAAGTTGAATTTATTGAAGAAGTATTTTATTTCATTTTATTATATAATAACTTCTTTCCATGGTGTACCTTCAACTTAAATTTGGTGATATTTGCTATGTTGCTAAAAAAAATTCCTAATTATAAATTAAGTTTTTGAATAGTACACAACACATGCAATATATCTGAGAAGCAGTTTTCTTTTTGTATGACAAAACATATTGGTTTGACTCCAAGAAATGCAAATAATTGATGAATTTGCAAAAACAAGTTTGAAAGTCCCTTTGATTTAAAAAAGATATAATATGATAAAACATGGTTAAATTTTGTTGAAATTTCTCCCTACCAACTTATGAATTCTCTAAAATGTTATTTTCTTTTTCCATCAACAACATAGCCTGTTATTATAGAAGGAGCTATGTATCTTATTGCTTAAACACAACTACTTAATAAATACAAGTCAATGAAAAAAACCAACCTCCAACATTTGGCAGGAACTTCGTGACATCGTGGCCTTGTTTTGTAATGTCACTCTATAATTCTTTATTTTTAGGGTTAGGGTTACGACCATAGTTGGGTATGTGCAGGATCATGATGGGCCAAAAAAGTGGCACATATGGCATTTAGAGGTATGTGGTCGACGAATTTATTTTTATCCAAAATTGATAAAACTAAAAGGGTTTTAGAGGAGATTCTACTTTCCACCAATATAAATTATACTTAATTTGAATCTCGAATAAATTATTATTATTCATTCTCTATTAGAATTGTAACCAAATTCCTAATCGAGCAGGATGATTGAAAACATATGTAGCTTCTTAAACAGTATCACATTTTGAATCAAACATGCTACCACATTCTATGCTTCATATACTATAGGATTAAAAAAAAAGAAAAAAAATTCCTCAAGGGAATTTTGACCAAGTTAAGGTATTCTAATGAAGTTTTATATTTTTTAAAAGTTGTAATAAAAAAATTCATAATTAATTATTTACTTGGGAAAAAATTACAAAAAATATGCATCACATCCGAATACAGTCCTCTACTTATATATAAAATCTTATAAAAAAAATATTATCATTTTATTATGTATAGGTGTGGCCTATTTACACCTACTTCTTATTTTTCCTGAAATTTAAGTAAATTATTACTAAAATTTCAATTTCAAATTAAATAGAATTTTTTTTTCTAAAATAAACTCTAGTAGTAGTTTAGGAAACTAAATTCAATTTTATACGATTCTATTCTTACATATTTTTGAAATAATATAGATAAGTTATTCAAATTTTTCTAAGTTGCCTAACACTCCATTTTTCTAAATTTTTGCCACTTAAGGGCCTATTTTTCCATGATGATCCCAAGCATTACGCCCAAGCTATGGATAGTGTTAAGATCATAGTTAGGGTTAGAGATATGTCTAGGATTAGGATAATGGTTTAGAATTTATTGTTAGGGTTAGGGTTAGGGTTAAGATTAGGATTAGAGTTAGGGTGTGAGTTAGGGTTAGGGTTAGGTTGAATGCAAAGAACTAATTAACAATACTAAAACACTATAATTAACAAAACTTACATTTATTTTTATTCACATTAGTAAAACTTACATTTATTTATTTTTCAAATCTAAAAACTAGTAATTACAATACTATAAAGGAAAGTACTAGACACTACGTGGCACTTGTTAATTATTGAATCCACATACTCTCTAGTATATTAGCATTCATATAATTTTCTATCGGAGTAATCCTTGAACCTCATTTAGGTATAAGTGCTAGTAATATATTTCTCTTATTGTAGGGGAAGGGGTCCAATTACTATTTGTGTTCCAATAACCATTCACTCCTTGCTCACCTCACCCCTCAAATAACATTTGCATTTGACCCACTAGAAAATTTTTAAGATTTTAATAACATATTGCAAAAACACCAATACATGTTCACATGTGAATGTGTAGTTGACCAATGTATGTACTCAACTACACATACAATTGCATTTACAATATAAGACAAGTTGCTCCTAAATACCCACTTTTACAATTTATAATAATCTTTTATGTTTACAAATACCCCCACTTGCACCACAAATACCCTCACTTGCAAAGGGTGTCAAACTCATTACATATTATATTAGCAAATACATATGCAGAGTTATTGATGCTTGATTTTCCATTATGAGAAGCTCATATCAACTTTATGGGCTATCAAATGCACAATCTTCCACACTTCCTCTCACATATACATGTATTACTTGTCCATTCATTGTACATACCTGTGCAAATAGTTTTGATTAGAGGTAAAAAATGGGTTTTGAAGGGGCCTGAAACCCTTTATAAAATAAAGCAGCTAATAAAAAAAGATAACAACAATACATAGCAATCAGCCCAATGGCAGCAAATCAACAGCCAAAAAGCAACCAAAAAGAAGGCAGCCAACCAATAGCACTATGTATATTGCTCAATATCTCTGCAGCCTCCACTTCACTAGTAGCCACCTTCTACACATCATCCACAGTATCAGACACCTTTATACCAGAGGCCCCACCCTAAGCTTTCATTCTATTTCTAGTTCTGACCCCCATCCCACCAGTTTTTACCTCACCACTCAAAACACTACCTTTAACACTACCCTTCTCACTAGCACAATCCACATCTGGCAACTTACCCACAAGAATAGTATAATCAGTAGACATGTCAGTATCCTTTCTCTTTTTCATAGTAATCGGTGATCCTATTGTGTCGCTTCATAATTTCGAGATTTGATTTTTGCTAAAATCACATATTTTAGAAAATATAATGATTTAAGCCTTAAAAGTTCCATTTAAAGCATTCCAATTGAAGAGGGTTTGATCAAACTACCTTAAATCAAACACCCTTGGATAGAACCCTACCAGTTTTAAACCATAGGTCTATAACGGAGTCTCCTTTACACCTATCCAAATGCTAATAAAAACCACTTGATTTAAACTTTGGGATCATGGAATTCATTTAAAATTAGATTTTGTAAGTATGTAGTCATTATAAGCTTCCCAAAAAGTATAATTTTTAAATAAATTTAATTTTATTATTATATTTATTTTTATTTCTTGTGAATGGTTTCACTAAAAAATCGCTTTTGTCTCTACTAATGGAGTAACAGCGGCATTATCAAAAAAAAAAATTGAAAATATGAGTGCACCAAATATTGAAGTCCTTAATCCCCCGTGGCATTTTGAAGGTTAATAATGATGGTTCTTCTAAGGGAAATCCCGGTCCACTAGGAGTTGGTGGGTGGATTCTTTGGTTCGGTGGTTTTTCTCTTTTCCATACATAAGGGGGCGCAGACTATCAACCTTATGGAAGGTTCGGCGATTATTCATGCCTTAGAGAGGGCCTATGAGCTAGGGTGGCGTAGGGTTATTTGTGAATCTGATTCACAAGTTTTGATTAATTTACTCAATCAAGGGAGGACGTTGTATGTGAATTGGCAATTGGCTATGCTGGTGCAACAGATTTTGCAGGTTGGTACTCTTATCGAAAGGGTATCTTTTGTCCATATTCCGCATGAATGGAATAGACTGTCGGGATTGTTCCGCTGCTGGCCTCAAAGCGCTTGATACTTGAAGATTGATGATTGGGCTCAGATCCCTCAGGAGCTTAGTCTAGATTTGGAGAGGATTCTTGTTGAGGACAGTGGGGGTGTTGGATGATTTGGACATGGGTTATATTGGTGTTTTTTGTCCCTTTTGGGCTTATGCCCTTGACTTGGTTGTATTGATGGTTTCTGATATTCAATAAAGTTTTTACCACTTTTATTAAAAAATAAATATTGAAGTCTTTGATCTAACCAAAATAAAATTGAATTTCTATATATATAAAAAAAGTTACACATTATACAGTCCGCCTATGTCTGAGTTGTAACTAGTTTGACTTTGAAACTTGATTAAGAGAAAACTATTCAATAAAACACTATCTAACCAAGTGGGTGCACTAGATATCAGAGTTACAAATCTAAATTCGGAAGAATTAGGAATCCATCCTCTCATAAGTACAGTTATATGGTGAGCATCACTTTTAAAAAATGTTGTTTTCTGAAAATAACTAGTTTTCGAGGGAGATGGAAAAAGAAGTGCAATCTGATTCCAAAAATTTTGAAAAAAATATATTTAGAATCTATAGAAAAAATTTCATAAAACTCTAGTTTCCATCATCTTCAAATTCTCTTTCTCAATGATGAAATAACAGAGGTGCCCGAAGTGAAGATTTAGTTTTAAAAAAAATTAGTGTCTAAATACGCATAAAAATTGTAAAACCACTACTGTGGGATCACCCTAATCACAAGGAGACCACCCGAAGAGCTCTAAATTCCCAAAACATTAGAGACATCTCCACTCTTCATCACAACATTCCACATTTTACCCATTTTATCCTCAAGGGATAAGATTCTCCCTTCCAAGTTTTATTTCAAATTGATGGTTTCCTCCACCATAGTATTAGCCACAGTATTAAGAGAGTCCAATAGATCATCAATTTGGCTTTGGACAGAAGGGTCCTTAGCCTTACTCACAATACCTCTAATTCTAACATTAGTCCTATTAATCTCATGGAAGAACCACTTAAAAAATTTAAACAACACATTAGCACTATCACGAGTCGAGCCTAGCACATCAGAAAACTCCTCCCTAGATCAAAGTTCTTAATCCCTTTCCCCACAACAATGTCCTAATTGGAAGAACTAACATGAACCTTATCAACAAAAATATCCTTACCTTTGCCGATGAAGATAGGAGTCTTCATCTTTTGAATGGACTTGCACAAATAGTTAATGGTGTAAGGCTCCCCTAATAAGTTACATAAAATCTAAATATAATGTAGAATTTAGTCATTTCAACATAGAAAACATACATAAATGAAAACTACAAATTCAAATGGTCAAATCATCCTCAAACAAATTCAACTTTGAAACAAATCCACTAAAATCAATGCATTCAATTACCAGATTTGAAATATTTTATAAGAGGGAAAGTAGCCAATACCAATCTCACTTATTTTTGTCTACTAATATCCTCTATATACTACAGAGCATTGACATACATCCTCTGCACATTCCTCAAATATCCACGCATCTTTAGGTTGGTACACTCTTTGAAAGTTCTATTCATGAAGTGTGTGTTTAAAATTTATATTCATGAAGTGTCTATTTAAATGTTATAAATAAATGAGGTTCTCTTTTTCTCACAAGTTAATCCTTCAAAAACCTTCTTTACAAATTCAAGAAACTGTGTCTTTATTTATTCTTCTCGGTTAATTCATAGAAGCCTCCTTTATATTCATGAAATTGTGTATATATTTTGATGTTTCACTTACAATTGAATTGCACACATCAGCTTGTATTTTCATTATATATATATATATATATATATATATATATATATATATATTCAACACACACACATTATATATATTTTCATTATCTATGTGTGTGTGTGTATTTTTTATTTGTTGATTGTTTGTTTTTAATTTGTACGTGACCACATTTTTTTGGTGGTTTTCTAATTCTAACAAATGTTGAAATTTAAGGTTACCTTCTTTTACATGCTTAATTTCAAAACCACTTTTTACTTTCATGATATTATATGTACTTGTGTATTTTTGAGTGTCAACTAAATACCATAAGCTCAATATATATGTGTGTTTGTGTATTTATATTATGTGTACATACATATAGATAAATACATACATGCATATGCATACATAACATATACATACATACATACATACATACATATATACATATAACATATATATACATACATACATATACATATACATATATTCATCTTACTTATGTTTAAATTACTCTCCTTTTATTGTCCATAAGAACACATTACCATACATTTTCTATACACTATGTTAGCATTTGTCTACTTTTTGTTACACATACAACACAACAGCATACATACATATATATATATATATATATATATATATATATATATATGATGAACTTTCTAACTATAGACACTTAAAATCATCCTTATCAATATTACACATCTAAATTTGATTACTAACATCGTTTTCATCATGATTCACCTCTTTTCGACCATTTAATTAAACAATCTTAATTGTTTAATTAAATTCACCATTTTCATCTATTGATCGAATAATCAATTTTATTAGGTTAATTCATCCCTTCAAGCTAATTTTCATCCTATTTAATTAGATAATGTGAATTATTTTAATTAAATTTATTGTCCTCATTTGATTAAAGAATCTTAATTCATTTTAATTAAATGTCATTAATTCCCTTGCCAAATAAGCACTATTTTAATGAAATTTATAATTTCCATCATGCAAA